>OY735259.1:13018757-13039693 GCA_963457715.1 Argyresthia albistria | reverse complement strand
AGGACCTACTTAACATTCTAGATTTTATTATTCTAGATTATGCTGTAAGATCGACTCAACAAAACTACTTTTAGCCTTAGTAAAAATATATATTGTATAACGCTGCTATTAGCCAACAGATGGCGTTATCATTGCTTTTTTCATTTTAAGATTGTAATTAATTAGTTTATGTACTTACCAATATGTAGATAGAATGTGATTATTGTTTATTAGCCTTTGTCTTATTCTATTTTGCTTGTGAATAAGAGAGAAAATAATGATACTCAACCATCTATTGACGTTGCTATTATCTAATAGATGGCGTTAGCGGTGATTACTGCAGCACATCAATGGCCGTTTTTATTCATCACACAAGGACAAGCAAATAACTTTCTACGAATTACTTAGTACTTACTGGTAAGTAAGTGTGTACATATACTTATTTATTGAAATCAAATAGCGATGATAAAACGCCATCTATTGGCTAATAGCAGCGTTTTAACAAATTTTTAAAATACATCTTGAAACGGTTGCGTGTAATTTTGACTATTATGATATGAAGGTTCGGACTGTACGTACCTACATAGGCTAGGTCTAGTTTTGTTCAGTAGGTCCTAGAATACTTTTAAATACTACTTAATATCGGACGAATAGACACTGCCACGGTCTTCGAACATATCACGGTCGATGAAAGTACCTAGTATAGTATAGCATATTTATTGCCATAAATGTACATGTAGGTAATCTTACAATGTCATTTTGCCCTTTAGGCATAGCAATCACAGACATCTTATAAACTAGGTATACATTAGAATAGTAAACAGTTTCACCTTGATCTTTTTTTCCTCATCATGAAAGCGCTGCGGGAATTTTGACCCTTGGCCACGTTACTTCCGTCCGACCCTTGGCCACGTGCAAAAACATCCATGTAGCACTGTAGGTACCTATTTACAATAACACGTCTCGAAGTCTTCCGGTAATGTATAAAAACGGCCATTGATGTGCTGCAGTAATCACCGCTAACGCCATCTATTAGATAATAGCAACATCAATAGATGGGCGAGTATCATTATTTTCTCTCTTATTCACAAGCAAAATAGAATAAGACAAAGGCTAATAAACAATAAACACATTCTATCTACATATTGGTAAGTACATAAACTAATTAATTACAATCTTAAAATGAAAAAAAGCAATGACAACGCCATCTGTTGGCTAATAGCAGCGTTATACAATATATATTTTTACTAAGCCTAAAAGTAGTTTTGTTGAGTCGATCTTACAGCATAATCTAGAATACTAGAAACTAGAATATTAAATAGGTCCTAGACCACAATCTAGAATACTTTTAAGTACTAATATCGGACGACAAGACACTACCACGGTCGTTTAAAGCTCAGACATGTTTATTTTTTCCTCATCCTGAAAGCGCTGCTGGTGATTTTGATGGATTTAAAGGTTCGGACAGTACATAGGCTAGGTCTAGTTTTGTGAAGTAGGTCTTAGAGCATAATCTAGAATACTTTTGAATACTAATATCGGACGACAAGACATTACCACGTCGTTGAAAGCTCAGACATGTTTATTTTTTCCTCATCTTGAAAGCGCTGCTGGTGATTTTGACAGATTCAAAGGTTCGGACAGTACATAGGCTAGGTCTAGTTTTGTAAAGTAGGTCCTAGACCATAATCTAGAATACTTTTGAATACTAATATCGGACGACAAGACACTACCACGGTCGTTGAAAACTCAGACATGTTTATTTTTTCCTCATCTTGAAGCGCTGCTGGTGATTTTGACAGATTTAAAGGTTCGGACAGTACATAGGCTAGGTCTAGTTTTGTAAAGTAGGTCCTAGACCATAATCTAGAATACTTTTGAATACTAATATCGGACGACAAGACACTACCACGGTCGTTGAAAGCTCAGAGATGTTTATTTTTTCCTCATCTTGAAAGCGCTGCTGGTGATTTTGACAGATTTAAAGGTTCGGACAGTACATAGGCTAGGTCTAGTTTTGTAAAGTAGGTCCTAGACCATAATCTAGAATACTTTTGAATACTAATATCGGACGACAAGACACTACCACGGTCGTTGAAAGCTCAGACTTTTTTTATTTTTTCCTCATCTTGAAAGCGCTGCTGGTGATTTTGACAGATTTAAAGGTTCGGACAGTACATAGGCTAGGTCTAGTATTGTAAAGTAGGTCCTAGACCATAATCTAGAACACTTTTGAATACTAATATCGGACGACAAGACACTACCACAGTCGTTGAAAGCTCAGACATGTTTATTTTTTCCTCATCTTGAAAGCGCTGCTGGTGATTTTGACAGATTTAAAGGTTTGGACAGTACATAGGCTAGGTCTATTTTTGTAATGTAGGTCCTAGACCATAATCTAGAATACTTTTGAATACTAATATCGGACGACAAGACACTACCACGGTCGTTGAAAGCTCAGACATGTTTATTTTTTCCTCATCTTGAAAGCGCTGCTGGTGATTTTGACAGATTTAAAGGTTCGGACAGTACATAGGCTAGGTCTAGTTTTGTAAAGTAGGTCCTACACCATAATCTAGAATACTTTTGAATACTAATATCGGACGACAAGACACTACCACGGTCGTTGAAAGCTCAGACATGTTTATTTTTTCCTTATCTTGAAAGCGCTGCTGGTGATTTTGACAGATTTAAAGGTTCGGACAGTACATAGGCTAGGTCTAGTTTTGTAAAGTAGGTCCTAGACCATAATCTAGAATACTTTTGAATACTAATATCGGACGACAAGACACTACCACGGTCGTTGAAAGCTCAGACTTTTTTTATTTTTTCCTCATCTTGAAAGCGCTGCTGGTGATTTTGACGGATTTAAAGGTTCGGACAGTACATAGGCTAGGTCTAGTATTGTAAAGTAGGTCCTAGACCATAATCTAGAATACTTTTGAATACTAATATCGGACGACAAGACACTACCACGGTCGTTGAAAGCTCAGACATGTTTATTTTTTCCTCATCTTGAAAGCGCTGCTGGTGATTTTGACAGATTTAAAGGTTCGGACAGTACATAGGCTAGGTTTAGTTTTGTAAAGTAGGTCCTAGACCATAATCAAGAATACTTTTGAATACTAATATCGGACGACAAGACACTACCACGGTCGTTGAAAGCTCAGACTTTTTTTATTTTTTCCTCATCTTGAAAGCGCTGCTGGTGTTTTGATGGATTTAAAGGTTCGGACAGTACATAGGCTAGGTCTAGTTTTGTAAAGTAGGTCCTAGACCATAATCTAGAATACTTTTGAATACTAATATCGGACGACAAGACACTACCACGGTCGTTGAAAGCTCAGACATGTTTATTTTTTCCTCATCTTGAAAGCGCTGCTGGTGATTTTGACAGATTTAAAGGTTTGGACAGTACATAGGCTAGGTCTAGTTTTGTAATGTAGGTCCTAGACCATAATCTAGAATACTTTTGAATACTAATATCGGACGACAAGACACTACCACGGTCGTTGAAAACTCAGACTTTTTTTATTTTTTCCTCATCTTGAAAGCGCTGCTGGTGATTTTGACGGATTTAAAGGTTCGGACAGTACATAGGCTAGGTCTAGTATTGTAAAGTAGGTCCTAGACCATAATCTAGAATACTTCTGAATACTAATATCGGACGACAAGACACTACCACGGTCGTTGAAAGCTGAGACATGTTTATTTTTTCCTCATCTTGAAAGCGCTGCTGGTGATTTTGACAGATTTAAAGGTTCGGACAGTACATAGGCTAGGTCTAGTTTTATAAAGTAGGTCCTAGACCATAGTTTAGAATACTTTTGAATACTAATATCGGACGACAAGACACTACCACGGTCGTTGAAAGCTCAGACATGTTTATTTTTTCCTCATCTTGAAAGCGCTGCTGGTGATTTTGACAGATTTAAAGGTTCGGACCGTACATAGGCTAGGTCTAGTTTTGTAAAGTAGGTCCTAGACCATAGTCTAGAATACTTTTGAATACTAATATCGGACGACAAGACACTACCACGGGCGTTGAAAGCTCAGACTTTTTTTATTTTTTCCTCATCTTGAAAGCGCTGCTGGTGATTTTGACGGATTTAAAGGTTCGGACAGTACATAGGCTAGGTCTAGTTTAGTAATGTAGGTCCTAGACCATAATCAAGAATACTTTTAAATACTAATATCGGACGACAAGACACTACCACGGTCGTTGAAAGCTCAGACTTTTTTTATTTTTTCCTCATCTTGAAAGCGCTGCTGGTGATTTTGACGGATTTAAAGGTTCGGACAGTACATAGGCTAGGTCTAGTTTTGTAATGTAGGTCCTAGACCATAATCTAGAATACTTTTGAATACTAATATCGGACGACAAGACACTACCACGGTCGTTGAAAGCTCAGACATGTTTATTTTTTCTCCATCTTGAAAGCGCTGCTGGTGATTTTGACAGATTTAAAGGTTCGGACAGTACATAGGCTGGGTCTAGTTTTGTAAAGTAGGTCCTAGACCATAATCTAGAATACTTTTGAATACTAATATCGGACGACAAGACACTACCACGGTCGTTGAAAGCTCAGACTTTTTTTATTTTTTCCTCATCTTGAAAGCGCTGCTGGTGATTTTGACGGATTTAAAGGTTCGGACAGTACACAGGCTAGGTCTAGTATTGTAAAGTAGGTCCTAGACCATAATCTAGAATACTTTTGAATACTAATATCGGACGACAAGACACTACCACGGTCGTTGAAAGCTCAGACATGTTTACTTTTTCCTCATCTTGAAAGCGCTGCTGGTGATTTTGACAGATTTAAAGGTTCGGACAGTACATAGGCTAGGTCTAGTTTTGTAAAGTAGGTCCTAGACCATAATCTAGAATACTTTGAATACTAATATCGGACGACAAGACACTACCACGGTCGTTGAAAGCTCAGACATGTTTATTTTTTCCTCATCTTGAAAGCGCTGCTGGTGATTTTGACAGATTTAAAGGTTCGGACAGTACATAGGCTAAGTCTAGTTTTGTAAAGTAGGTCCTAGACTATAATCTAGAATACTTTTGAATACTAATATCGGACGACAAGACACATCCACGGCTGGCGAAAGATCAAACTTTTTCTTTCTTTCTTTCTTTATCTTGAAAGTGCTGCGGGCCATTTTGACTGATAAGGAGGGTTGGACAGTACATAGGCTAGGTCTTGTTGTGTGTGGTACGTCCTTGTATGGTCTAAAACCCATCACAGAGGCCATTAGTGTTAATATTAAAATAACACTCTTTAATTCGGTCGGATTATTTTGGCTGCTAACTTTTTGGCTGCCAACTTCACACCGGTAAAGTACAAAAGTAAAGCATAAAGTAAGTACGCCGCGCCGGCGAGTAACTCACCCTCGAGATATAGAATTACATACAGCAGCTCCGCCTTTATTACAACAGGGCTTACAGAGAGGAAAATAAAAGTATTGCAGAGAGAGCCGGCTTAGGTTCCTCGATAAATAATGCGGAGGCGACGGGTCGGGTGCGGGTGACCAGCAGAAGACGAGTTCATTAGAAGGATCACAAGTTGAAGAAAGGTCTTTCCCGAAGCCCCTACTCCTACTTTATACCGGACCGCAGCCGAATCCTTTCTCATTAGTCCCCGCATAAATAATATCCCTTCACTCCAGGCGGACATTCGGGCGCTAAATCTGGACAATTGAATCAGCGTCCATTTCAAGCCGGGGCGAGCAAGACAGGGCATCAATTTGTGATAACAGCGCTTATTCATTGAACTGATACGTGTAATCCAGTGAGCGCGGGTCGATGTGTCGTTAAGCTCAGTCCCCTGTCATCGTTATCAGCTCGGTACTGTTTGTGAGTACCCCCCCTCCCCCCCCGTCCTCCTCGGCCTCGACCCGCACCCGCCACCATCATCCTGCACTATACTCGCTGTACAAACTTGCTCCCGCCCGCCCCCGCCGCCGCCCTACGTCCATCAGATACAAGGAAACCTAATTCTTTCTCGGAGTTTACATCGTTGTTTGTCAGATTCGCCGTAAATAAACCATGAAGCCGGCGATCTGGCGCAAGTGGCTCAGTCGGACGACGGGTGATATGATGTGTGCCGCCGCGGTTACTACACCCCGCCCGCGTGCCGCCCGACCGACGTCGTCGTCCTCCACATTACTCCCGTCCCGGCTGTGAGACTCGGGATGTAACGTTCTGTCGCGAGGTGTAGGTACTGTACACACATTGTATGTAATCCCGTATTTTCACGTCTCGGTCGCAGATTTACGAGTGATTTCGGGTGGCGGGCGCACCTGTGTAACGTCTCCAGTCTCCACTATAACATGTAATACATGTACAGGTATCGAGCAGCTCACAGTTGCAGGGTTGTTTACGACTCCCCGTCTGCCGTCGCCGCCGCCGCCGCCGCCGCCCGCGATCCGATAATTTTAATTTGCGTGCAAGTGTCTTGTCGTCGCCGGCAGTGTTCCTCGTAATATAAATATAAAGTGCGGAGATCGATCGAGCGCCAGCGACGCCACAGCGACACGACAGTAGCAGCGACGCGACCGCGACACGACAGTAGCAAGACCCGTGATATAGCGACTGAACTCTCGCATTTCCTACGTTTTCATTTATTTGAAACGTTGCAACTTTTCTACTGCGGACGATTATTGCTTTCGTTACGACGATAGATTGCGAAGTATCAATATCTTAACGTGGCTTTATCGAGCTCTCTTGTTTATATTATGGGGGTCGTTATTGAATCGTTATTACACTTGTGACTTTAATGGTCACTTTCAGAGCTGGCAGTTAATCTTCAGTGTTATTGCGCGGAGTTCTATTGAGCTATTAATTGGAGGGGGCCTTATTCCGATCAAAGCGTCCGTCCTTGATAATGCGCAGAAATATAGCATAGGAATGGAAACTTTAGAAAAGATTAAAAAAGCCAAACTTTTAGCTGTATTGCTATTTTTTGAAAATGTATAGTAGAACACGAAGGAGGGTTCTTAGGTTCCTATTTTTAGGGTTCCGATCCTTAAAAGAAAACAAAGGAACCCTTATAGGATCACTTTGTTGTCCGTCCGTCCGTCTGTCTGTCCGTCCGTGTGTCACAACCTTTACATCAAGAAAGCGTGGACCTATCTAGCTGAAATTTATATCAATTGTTAAGGTCTGTGGTCGCATAAAGCTGTGAAAAAATCAACCTTCTAGGTCAACGCAATCGAACGATACGACCGCTTATGCTCTAAAATTGTTGGATTTTCATAGTAATCGCAATGGACGCAAAAAATATAGGGTACTTTCCGTAGGCACAATCATGAAATTTGGCACAAAGCAAGGTCTTATAGCACATGAAAGGGAAAAATCTGAAAACTTAAAATTTCTGTCTTTCTACAAAAATATTTAATTTGGTTTACATGGATGACACCTAGTTTAGTTTTTTATGTGGAAACCTAAATTACACATGTTACGCTCTCCAAGTGTAATCAGAACCCTTCGTGCGCGAGTCCTACTCGCACTTGACCGTTTATTTATTTTGTAACAATCTTACTTGCAATTCTTCTCATAACAAAATCCCAGGAGGTTTGTCTGTGATGGATGTAACATTAGTTACGGTATCACCCGAGCCTGTCCCTTGATAACAGTCGAGGGAAGGGCCTCAAGGAAAGGGAGCGACTAATCATTCCAGCGAAACTACATCGAGGTGCAATTATTCCGGACGAACGATACTCCAGGACTCCAGGGAGCCGACCGGCGTCTATCCAGGTAATCAGGATGTAGAACAGCAGACACTCAACCGGATAACCAACCAGATTATGGAAACTTCGTTCAACTATCCCGTAGCGTATTCGTATAATAATAATAATAATATGGCGTGCATATCTTATAGCATCAAATTTAGAACAGAATACAAGATCTTATTTAATCCCATACACATTACACACTAGTCTTAAATCACTCAATATACCCAGATCCACTCACATTCTTCTCCAAAAAGCGACCATACTGAATACTTGCAGAATAGTAAGAAAATTCTTGGGCAAGGACCATGATCTATAGATAGATAGTCTCATAGCACTTGGCGTAAGCCCGTGTGTCAGAACCTCTTTAAAAAGAGTGAAATGAAAAATTCATAAAAAAATAATAATAATAATAATATATCTTTATTCCAGAAATAAAATTTCCATATCTTATAAACTAACACAAAAACATAAAACACATCAAAAAGGAAATTCACATAACATTAAAGGATAACGGATAACAAGGTACTAAAATATAAATATCAGTCTAGTTTGAGATCAGTGAATATAAAACTAAGTAACAAAAATACTGATAGGGTGGTATAGGTACATTATAAAAACAAACAAGCAGGCAAGATATTAAGAACGTATAATCCGGGAGTAACTGCGCCGTTTAACTTCAACAATAGTAAATGCAAGTAATGTTAATGTGACACTCACAGCGTCTCGAGATGCGGCAGCTGGTCTAGGGCGGCGGGTTCGAGGCGCGCGAGCGGGTTCCCGCCCAGCTCCAGCCGCGCCAGCCGCCCGCCCTGCAGCACGCCCGCCAAGCACTCCTCCACGCGGTTGTACGACAGAGACCTGCGGACGATACACACGGTCAAGAGGAAGATACTACTAACGTCTATTTTCAATAACCTATGCCGCTGCCACCACGATTCGGAAAAGGCGTGACTCTAAGGCCTCGTCCAGAGTGAGGGGTGGCTAAGGCGCGGGCGCGACATATCGAATAAATGAAACCGCGGCCGAGGCCTACGTGTAGAGTGTGTACAGTTAAGTTTGACAGTTGCGCTATGGAACTTATGTCAAAGTTTGACTGACCATATTCATCTGCAGATTGAGGATAGATTTATTGAAAACAGACGTTAGAAGTTGGAACTGGTCTGTAGATTATTGCACATAAAAGACAAAAAAACAGAAAATACAGAGAAGTAATTTACAAAGGTAAGCTTATCTCTAAAGAGAGATCTCTTCCAGCAAACCCAGGATGGACAGAGAAAAATAAAATACAGAAGTAAAAAAAAAAACAGAAGATTAGTTCTCAGTAGAAGTCAAGAAGCTGATAATTCAACTGGATTTAGGAATTCGTAACGTAATACGTACGTACGCCCATAGTGATACGTATAGTAATACTTACAAAAGAAAATAATATGCGTAAGGGTATTGTGTTGCTTCATCATCAATTCATCACATATGGAAAAATATTGATTTTCTGTAATTATAAACGTGTATAGTAATTGTAACAGTGAACAATAATTAAAGAGAGAGAGTACGGTACGTAAGTAAGTAATCTCCGTACTTACATGATTATCGGAATTAAATATAATAAGCAAATGGACTCAAGTTGTTATTTGTTATTGGATAAGTTGCTGAGCTGTCAAAATGTAGACAGCTGGAACTGTTTATCTGGATTGTTCTGGATTGTTGGAGAAACATAACACGTCTTGCTTGTTGTGTTCGCCGCGAGTGTGAAGTTTCCGGAGTAGAACACGACACGAAATGCCTCAGTGGTATAGTCACATACGTGTTAGTACTTATTAACATACCGCAGTACTTAGTAAGTAGATTATCTCTAAATGTACTACCATCATACAGTACAATAACTTAAACAACAGTACTTACTGTAATTGTATGTTTGCTTTAAAAAAAGTAATGTGTTCTCATTCTTCATTCTTTTCAAATGCAAAACGAGTATGCATTCAGCTAAGTGAAGTGTATGGGAGTGGAGTGTATATGGAGGGGAGTGTGTGGGAGTGTAGTGTACTCACAGATCTTCCAGCATCGGCAGCAGAGTGAGCGCGGCCGGCACCTCCGTCAACAAGTTCTCCTCCAGCCTCCTGCGCAGATAACACAACACACACACACATCACATACAATACTTAAATCATCAAATTTTCAGCCAGTCACACCGATTAATCCAGTCAGGACAGTATAGGTTCGTTATTATTTTTCCTGCTATCCTAGCTGTAGCATGTTTTGTTTAATTATGGGCCCTTTCTTATAAAAGATTAATGAGTTTTTAGAGTGATGCTAACTTTGAGCTGGGATGTAGAGAAGTGACACTTTTGTGTCCTTATATCTCGTGAGGTATTAACCTTTTGCGACGGCACCCCATCACAACTGTAAGTTCATTCCAGTCTCTTTATCATCTGTTTATAAGCACCTGAATCCTGAGTTCAACAAGACAGTAGGTAATTAGTGAAATTAATAACACGCGTGTCGCCGACTGTTAACTGTTTGTTAAATGTGTTTTCTTCTGTATCTGTAACTGAACGAAGCGGCATTCATAAACTCCTCACATTACATTACCCCGAAATAAAAAATTAAACGGATTATGTGGCAACGACGGAGGCTGCACAGAAAGACCTTTTTATAACTGCTCTGTAGATTTGATATGGATAAAAATAACGGTCTGAACACAAAAGAAAACTCAGATAAATATCTGTAAAACAATTTTCATTTTCCACTCTACCAGTTGATTGCGTGTCGGCAGCTCGCCTTGCCTACTTCAACAATCTACACAAACATAAAGAGCATCTACCGTTTAAATCAAGTTGTTTACTGCTTCAGTAAAAGTTAACGTTAACCTGCTTTGTAGGTACGTCAGCGCTCACAACTCCTTCGTCGTCAAGTAAGCTGTTTGCTTCAGTTTATTGTTCAGTGCAAACTACTCGACAGTACTCGACACTCGAGCGAGACTCGGCGCGGGTCCAACACTAACTCGGCTCGACTTTGATAAACGTTAAATTATGTGCTAACAACTGATAAAAAGTTCCCTCAACCAAGAGTAATGTAGGCACTGCTTTATGCGACTAGTTCTCCGGGAGGGAGGAGGGGTGGGGAAAGGGCTCCCCCCTCCGCCTAGTCGAGTGGGTTGGTAGTATTTGGTAGGTATAAAATTGTGTTTACTCATATTTAAAATAGCACAGCAGCAGCTGTAAATAAAGTTGAAAGTGATTTTTTTGGAAAGCATTTTTCAGTACAGAAACTGGTGATTTCCTGGTAGGTATGGTATTACTAGAAAGAGTATTAAAGTATATTAGGTACCCGGAGGTGGCAGAGACCAGGGAAGTGTGGACGAAAGAGTGGGACACTTTAATGGCTAAATAAAAAAAAAGGTACCTAGAACCTGTATAGTTAACTTAACGTAAGGAAGGAAGGATATCGACTTACAGCACTCGCAGCGCAGGAACCGACGCTAGAGCTCGCGGCTCCACGTACGAGATGCGGTTCCGTCGGAGGATCCTGAAACAACATAAACCACTGAGAAACATCCTAACTGACAATACCAATAGCCATTCCGCTGAATTACTCCCCCATTATGTTGATGCAGAGCAGAGACTATAAATGAATGAATCGCGGTTCAATCAGCCGGCAGTAAGCAGCAAGCGCGCGGCGGCGGCGGCGGCGCCCGCACTCCCGCTACACTCGTTACCTCGCTCGGGATTATACCGCCGCCGCCGCCGCCGCCGCCGAGACGACGTTATGGCCCATTCGGACCCCGCGCCGCTCAGATGGAGACATTATCGTCGAGTATCGCATCCACCGCGGGGTGTCCGCGACGCCGGGAGCCGGCGCGCGGTGATCAGCCGGTAATGGATGCTGTGAGAACATTACACGGGACGGGACGGGGCAACACGCAATCAAGGAGCAATTGTAAGGCGAGCGACGTGAGTCGTGCGTGTGCCGAATCCACGTGTTACACACGACAAGTACTTGTATCGCGATGACCTTCCTCGCCGCAATGAAAGCACATCGGCCTACTGAGATGTCGTCAGCTTTATTGAGATGCGGGTAAAAAATCGATTATTCGTCATTGCATCGGTAATTAAGCGCAGTTAATATCGCCTGTCAGCCTTGGGGTCAAGGGAGATTTAGCGCGCAGGCTTCGAATCGAGACCTCTCTCGAGTCCCTAGTTGTGTGGAGCGTGTGAGATGGATGTGACAAGTTATTACGTGTGAGGTTCGACTCGATATTGGCTCGCTCATAAATCAGCCGCAGTCGGTGCCCTGAGCGACGCACCCCTCCTCCCCCGTGCCCCTTCGACCCACCACACACATGTGTCGATAGTTGGGTGGGTATAGTCAGTTCTCAGCGATGTCAGGTTGTCAGCTGCGAGGCTGCGACCGTCCTCACTCAGTGATTACATGCTCCCGCCGCGCCGTCAGCGAGCGTGCGTCACATCAGCCCCTGTCTGGACACCGGCTGCGGAGAGTGTGCTCGCTTACTGGATACAGTTTAAGAAGTGGCTTATTCCTATTTATGTATATAACATGTTCCATTCCGTTACAACTAAAAACATAACTAAAAGGAAAGGCTTCCTTTTACTTTTAATATTAGGCTTTTATTTGATACCCAGGTCTGACTTTCCATTTGTTCGTGTGTAACATGTTTAGCAGCATTGCTCGTCTGACTGTTCGTTAAAACATCGTGTCTCTCGTGTTATCGCTCAGTGCCCCGGGCCGCCCGCCCTCGGAGGCGTCGGGGCGGGCGGGCGGCGCGCGCTCGCAGGCATAGTCACTCGCATCATGAATATGTTAATACACGCACATCCTCCGAGCCGCGGCTATCTGCATTTTATGAACAAAGATACGATTTCCCGCCAATGGGTGCATAACATTATAACTCCATTACCATAAACCCAAAACAAGTATTGTTTCCCCTAACACGACATAGACGAATAACACTTTACAATATCGCCCACAACCGCGCACCGCATGTGTTCCGCTCACGGGAGCCGTCATAAATTACCCGCGCGGTTGTTAAAGGGTGTATAAAATATTCTATAAACCGTTATCGGGACGACTCCGGTTCATCTCCGAATAATGTGCTAGCACTCCGCGTCCCTCCGTCCTATTGTACCCTTTACATGCCACATCTCAAGGTCTACATTCGTGCCGGCGGGCAGCGGGCGAGGGTGTAAAAGTCGTCGACCCCTGAGGGTCCCGCGCTCGTTGCCGTGATTACGGTGAGCCGTCTAATTGCTGGTGAGAGTCTGTCAGACCGTTGTGAGCTTTATGGCGCCATCAGAGTGTCTGATGGCGCGTAACGACCTCCCGAGACTGCCAGCTTACCGGTGACCGGCCCAGACTAATAAGTAGCCGAGTAGACATAGTGACGTTACCAGAGAGACGGCCGATGAGCCTGCTCCCTGTTTATCACACAGGGATTCTGGAAAAACGTGGGCGCTCCACTGTGCTTTTGCCACCCCGTATGAAAATACGATATGACGTACCTCCACCGCACCGGAACGTATCCATCAGATTAGAGAGACAATGTTGATAAGGAAGTGCGGAAGTAGCGTGCCAAAGTTCCCACGCTCGTTGTTTAGCGCCCGCCGCCGCCGCCGGTCGTCACGTGATCCCGTCGGAATTAATCTTCATAACAGCGCCATAATCCGGCCGATAATATAACACCCCCGTAATGATATTATTGGCGGATACTTGTGGCTTCTGTCCTTCGAGGGAGGAAGGTTATGTCCTTCGTCCTTCCGCAGGGTTTATTGGCTTGTGTCGCGACTCCCGAACTCGCGATCGATACACGCCTTGTGTTGCGCCTCCTTACATCGGTTGTCGGAGGCTGGACTTTCTCCGTGACTTAAACTGTGTAGGTGAGAGCGCCTTGTATCGCACACGTCAAACTTTCTCCCTGACTTAAACTGTGTAGGTGAGAGCGCCTTGTATCGCACACGTCAAACTTTCTACGTGACTTAAACTGTGTAGGTGAGAGCGCCTTGTATCGCACACGTCAAACTTTCTCCCTGACTTAAACTGTGTAGGTGAGAGCGCCTTGTATCGCACACGTCAAACTTTCTCCGTGACTTAAACTGTGTAGGTGAGAGCGCCTTGTATCGCACACGTCAAACTTTCTCCGTGACTTAAACTGTGTAGGTGAGAGCGCCTTGTATCGCACACGTCAAACTTTCTCCCTGACTTAAACTGTGTAGGTGAGAGCGCCTTGTATCGCACACGTCAAACTTTCTCCGTGACTTAAACTGTGTAGGTGAGAGAAAATACTTTATGTTACGGACATTATTCTGCGCAACATTCATTATTTCACTGACAAGTCACATGAATAGTCATTGAGATGATACACCTAATGTCTATGAAATAGAGTAAAATTTCCCGAAAAAAAAAGTGAATTTAAATTAAATGTATCTATAGATACTGAGGTTTTCGTGCCAAGTGGAGATACATGGTGGAGGTGTGCGGAATTAGGTGCTCTCACTACACAATATTAACAAAAAGTGTACGTAGGTAACATTTAGAAATAGAGACATACTTTACGTTCTTAAATAGGTATAAATATTAGTAATAGTTAAACACATTTTTACATCCCATGTATTGTAAGTATGTACTTATGTGATTTTTGTTTTAATCTAATCTTAGTGAATGTTTGAGTGCGAGACACTCGGTTACCTTCGAATCGAACACGTAGAACTTACTCGGACTAATGTATGTACCTACCTAGGTACTCGAACAAATACAAAGCTTTCAGAGCATTAATAGGTCTAGCTAGATATACCTACGTTCTTTTCTTGCATTTTATTTTTGTCGCTTTTATATAAAATGTAGGTTGTCTGTCGTGAGCTGAGGATCTCAGCAAATAACTGAACGGAGAACTATATTTGCCACGGATAGAAAGACTTGTATTCAGTAGGTACTCACAGAGTGTGCAGCGCCGGCAGCGCGGGGAGGGAGGACTCTAGTAGGTACTCACAGAGTGTGCAGCGCCGGCAGCGCGGGGAGGGAGGACTCTAGTAGGTACTCACAGAGTGTGCAGCGCCGGCAGCGCGGGGAGGGAGGACTCTAGTAGGTACTCACAGAGTGTGCAGCGCCGGCAGCGCGGGGAGGGAGGACTCTAGTAGGTACTCACAGAGTGTGCAGCGCCGGCAGCGCGGGGAGGGAGGACTCTAGTAGGTACTCACAGAGTGTGCAGCGCCGGCAGCGCGGGGAGGAAGGACTCTAGTAGGTACCTACTCAGAGAGTGTGCAGCGCCGGCAATGCGGGGAGGGAGGACTCTAGTAGGTACTCACAGAGTGTGCAGCGCCGGCAGCGCGGGGAGGGAGGACTCTAGTAGGTACTCACAGAGTGTGCAGCGCCGGCAGCGCGGGGAGGGAGGACTCTAGTAGGTACTCACAGAGTGTGCAGCGCCGGCAGCGCGGGGAGGGAGGACTCTAGTAGGTACTCACAGAGTGTGCAGCGCCGGCAGCGCGGGGAGGGAGGACTCTAGTAGGTACTCACAGAGTGTGCAGCGCCGGCAGCGCGGGGAGGAAGGACTCTAGTAGGTACCTACTCAGAGAGTGTGCAGCGCCGGCAGTGCGGGAAGGGAGGACTCTAGTAGGTACTCACAGAGTGTGCAGCGCCGGCAGCGCGGGGAGGGAGGACTCTAGTAGGTACTCACAGAGTGTGCAGCGCCGGCAGCGCGGGGAGGGAGGACTCTAGTAGGTACTCACAGAGTGTGCAGCGCCGGCAGCGCGGGGAGGGAGGACTCTAGTAGGTACTCACAGAGTGTGCAGCGCGGGGAGGGAGGACTCTAGTAGGTACTCACAGAGTGTGCAGCGCGGGGAGGGAGGACTCTAGTAGGTACTCACAGAGTGTGCAGCGCCGGCAGCGCGGGGAGGAAGGACTCTAGTAGGTACCTACTCAGAGAGTGTGCAGCGCCGGCAGTGCGGGGAGGGAGGACTCTAGTAGGTACTCACAGAGTGTGCAGCGCCGGCAGCGCGGGGAGGGAGGACTCTAGTAGGTACTCACAGAGTGTGCAGCGCCGGCAGCGCGGGGAGGGAGGACTCTAGTAGGTACTCACAGAGTGTGCAGCGCCGGCAGCGCGGGGAGGGAGGACTCTAGTAGGTACTCACAGAGTGTGCAGCGCGGGGAGGGAGGACTCTAGTAGGTACTCACAGAGTGTGCAGCGCGGGGAGGGAGGACTCTAGTAGGTACTCACAGAGTGTGCAGCGCCGGCAGCGCGGGGAGGGAGGACTCTAGTAGGTACTCACAGAGTGTGCAGCGCCGGCAGCGCGGGGAGGGAGGACTCTAGTAGGTTCTCACAGAGTGTGCAGCGCGGGGAGGGAGGACTCTAGTAGGTACTCACAGAGTGTGCAGCGCCGGCAGCGCGGGGAGGGAGGACTCCAGTAGGTACTCACAGAGTGTGCAGCGCCGGCAGCGCGGGGAGGGAGGACTCTAGTAGGTACTCACAGAGTGTGCAGCGCCGGCAGCGCGGGGAGGGAGGACTCTAGTAGGTACTCACAGAGTGTGCAGCGCCGGCAGCGCGGGGAGGGAGGACTCAGTGAGCTCCGATAGCAGGTTCCCAGCCAGATTCCTGCAACGGACAGAACAATTAAAATATACTGCGGCGAAAGGTTAGCCCCTCACGCAAATTAATTACTGGCTAAACGTGTGCTACGTTTACAATAATGACTAAATCATGAAATAATAACAATGTATTCCCTCCGCTCTCTAAGAAGAAACTAGGCAATCTATGCTACGTACGGGGTTCCCTCAAGAAAATTACCTTCTATCTACAGGGCGTTGATCTGTAAAGTTACGCCGAGCAAAGAGGTTGTTATTTACATGACACTGAAGCTAAAAATAATATTTTTTTTGTTCAACATTTTTATCTTAATTTTTTATTTTAAAAATATTTAAAAAAAAGCATCGAAATCTGGTCCGAAAAGAGTCGCACGGGGTGGGGTGGGGCTCCACTGGGCACGAGGGGAATCTGTTAGCACTTGTGCGCGGTGGCTGGCGGAGGTATCCACAATTTTAGGTAACTTTAGGAAAATTTTCAGATGGTAATTTATGAATGAAAATTATCCGAGGTAAAAATAATACTTTATTATTGTCATCAGCGATACGTAAACTATCAACCCTGAGTCGGGCGTAACTTTACAAATCAACACTCTGTATACTACTTATGATGTGAACTGGATAGGATGGCACGTCCCGCTGCGTGCCGCCACGTGCGACGCGTGTCGTGCGTGTCGCGAGTACTCGCGAATGACGTGACACGAACATGACACACGTGGCTCAAATATTAACAGTTCGTAATGAACTCTCCACACTCTCTGTATTAATACCCGCAAGTCACAGCTGGGAAACTGGAGCGAGAGTGGCGATCATCTGCCGCCGCCGCCGTCGTCGCCGCCGCCGCCGCGTAGCGAAATAATGTGTGAGCACACACACACAACACAGAGCGCGTGCGCGCACAATACAGGTTGATGTCATATTGAAATGCACGATAAAGTGCAGGTCGGACTCGCACACGAAGGGTTCCTTCCTTCCGTAAAGAAAATAATATTCACGAGGATTCGAACCCAGGAATTCCAGATTGCGCGACCAACATTATACCGGTTATGGCCACCATGATGATATTGAATATTGATAATGATTTGTTATGTTTGTTGTCATGTAGTTCATTTCAAGTCTCTACCTATTTGCCCCACAGAGGCCGCTGACGGACAGACGGACAAACGTACGTACGGACGGACGGACGAACTGCGGAGGTATAGGGTCCCGTTTGGCACCCTTAGGTTACGGAATTTCAAAAAATAGGAATATTTAAGTTGCGCGTCCACTGCGTCGGAATCGGAGCGTACGCTCCGTACAAGGCGGATGACGTCATCGAAAGGCATATAGATAAAAGAGCTCTCCAGCGCAGAAATGCCGATCCAGTGCACGCACTACCATAGAAATCAATACAAAACAACAAATCCGTCCGCTCCGTAATCTCCGATTCCGACGCAGTGGACGCACACACAGCTTTACAAAGCCTCGCTTTCATTCAAAATCACTTCTCTCTCATAAAGCAGCGCTCTTCTCACTGATTGCTCTCCGGAGTCTCGAGTCTCCGGCAGACTTATTAATGTCGATCAAATTGCATAAGTAATTTCGCGGTTTATTACCGATCACTCGATCTCAGGATAAGTACCTACCTGAGTAATTCATGATGACGAGTATTACCTACTTCACTTTCGATATTGCTGCGAACGATTGATACACCAACAAACAGTGCTATAAGGAGTAGTTATAGCACTTTTGGTGTACCTATCAATCGTTCCATAAAACATTGTTTTTTTTTTACATTTCTTTTTCTTTATACCTACCTACCTACCTATTTCCAGTCCTATAGAATTAAGTATATATAATTATATTATAGAATTAAGTATATGTATATAAGTATATATAATTGCTTTGCGTTGTCTTTTTAATTCAGTATAGCAGTGTGGGAGGTAAATGAGCCTTACCTCCCACACTGCTATACTGAATTCCATATAGAATTGGAAATATGGAGGAGAAAAGTTTATTTTCTTCCAATGTTATTTATTAATTATTAATTACACATATGGAATGGAGTATTATACTCACAAACAGCCTGTATACTTAGAACGCGTTGACGTTCGTCGCTTCGAGTGCTCGACATTTATTTGTGTTGGCGGCGACTCCATTGAGATATTGTTTCGAAATGCTTGCGGCGCGGCGTGTCGTCGCGATCATAAACGGATTATCACCGAGTTAGTCACGGTGCACAGACAGGTATTATATTAAAAAAGCTGGCCATAAGTCCGCTTAATTGAATGAAAGAAAAGTCCGTCCTTTGTCACTCTTAGACAATGAGACAACCCGCCCGACACAATGACCGGCCGATCTCGGCCTGAGAAGCCACCCCGCGGTCGCACTTTTAGTCGGAATTCATCCGTTGTGCTAGTCGCTCGTTAAATTCTCGACGCTGTTTAGAATTCTTAGACGTTTCTGTGATAGTAGAGTGTTATTTTGTGTGCAGATTGCAAGAAACTGCTATGGATTCTTCAGAAGAAGGTATGTTCTTTATTTTGTATTGATCATTAAACTAATTCCCTTTAGGTGCATCGAAAAAATAATCATCAAAGGCATAGCTATTTTTTAAGTAATCCTTCAGTACATTTTGAGTTTCGAAGTTGTTTTTAATAGGGAGTTAAACTGAGTTCAACTATGTGCTTGATGTCCATACATTCTCTAAACATTGCAGTTGTAAAATCCACAAGAAAACATTCCCCCACTTTCCTTCTCTTTCAATGATAGCCAAATGAAGTGACTACATAAATCGCTTGAAGTTTAAAATTACTTTGGTCTGATTTTGTTTTGTCGTTTGTTATAGATTCCACTGCTGAGTCGTCATTGATAATGACTAGAGAAGCTCTATTTCATATAATAGAGCAGTGTGAGAAGAGGAAAATTGATGAAAAACTGGAGTTTCTTGAGAAAAAATTGGTGGAAAAAACTAAATGTCCCGAGGATAAACGGCAGTTATTACGCGTCAGTTTAAAATCGTTCAAACATTATTTTAAACAAAAGTGGATATCGGCAAGCTATACGGCGCACCGCTTTCAACAGAATAATAGACAATGGCTGGAGAAAACAATAGCGCTGCCTACCTGGGCGGTTCCGGGAACTGGTCGGCCGCGAAAGACATTTGAGGAATGCAGTGAAAGAAGTAAAAGGCGTAAAACCGAGCAGATCCGATCTAAGATAAACCATGAAAAATTGACATATGCTACGCATATGAGCACTCGAGCCGCAGGCAAAGCAGATTTGTCCAGACTAATAAAAGATGCCTCTTCTACTCCTACTCGGGCGTCAAAATACAGAAAAATTATTACTTCAGCTGAGAAAGGGGGCAACCAGCAAACGAAGCTTTCCACAACAAAAGCGTTAGCCCTACTGGTTGATGCTGACCTCACATCCAACCAATATAAAATCATAAGAGCTGCAAGCAAAAGCATATACCCATGTTATTCGCTAGTGCAAAAAGAAAAACATAAGTGCTATCCTGAGGATATCTTCGTTTCGGAAACAATGGTTGAAGTGAAACTGCAAAATCTTCTGGACCACACAACGCGACGTATTTGCACTTACCTGGAGGAGGTGTTGATGTTGGCAAATAATTTGGAAGTGCAAAATATGGAACTTTTGTGCAAATGGGGCTGTGACGGCTCCCAACAGCAACAATTTAAACAAAAGTTCGAAAACACTTCCGATTCGGATGCGAATATATTTCTGAGCTCGCTAGTTCCATTAAGGCTTGTCAGCAATGTGAATGGGCAACAGAAGATATGGTGGCAAAACCCAGTTCCATCATCACCACGATTTTGCCGTCCCATTCGAATGCAGTTCATTCATGAAAATAATAAAATAACTCAAGACGAAATAAGCTACATTGAAAACGCGGCACAAAATTTAGAAAAAACCGAAGTGGCTATAGGACCTGGAGTCTTGCAAGTGAAGCACACCTTAATGCCTACTATGGTGGATGGCAAAGTATGCAACGCAGCCACAGACACTGCCTCTACGATGCGGTGCTACATATGTAAGCAGACACCAAAAGATTTTAACAATCTTAAAAAGGTCTCATCGGATGCGCTTGACCCCAACTCCCTCAAATTCGGCTTGTCGATCTTACACGCCCGGATACGTTTTTTTGAGTCCGTGCTGCATTTGTCTTACAAACTTCCACTTAAGAAATGGCAGGCCAGAAGTAAAGCAGAAAAGGAAACTGTGAGCGAGAGAAAAAAACAGATCCAAGATGCATTTCGGCAAGAAATGGGATTGTTGGTGGATATACCAAAGGCGGGATTCGGCAACACTAATGACGGAAACACGTCTAGAAGATTCTTTTCAGATCCTGAAACAGTTGGCCGCATCACAGGGATTGACATAGACTTTATAAAAAAACTAAAAGTTATTTTAGAAGTCCTCTCAAGTGGCTACAAGATAGACTTGAAGAAATTTTCAGACTTTTTGGAAGAAACTGCAAAATTATACGTGAGTCTTTATCAATGGCACCCAATGACACCGACATTGCACAAAATATTGTCACATGGAGCTACGGTAATTGAACATGGACTACTCCCGATTGGCCAGCTTTCCGAAGAAGCAGCTGAGGCCCGCAATAAACACTTTCGAAT
>OY735259.1:12996324-13018557 GCA_963457715.1 Argyresthia albistria | reverse complement strand
CCTCGCCTGCGCCAGCCAATATACCGCCGCACGTACCGATACAAAAGGTGGCATTACCATAGATTAAGTGTAATGTCTCTAGTATGGAGACGCAGACAGTGGAAACAAAGACAGCGCGGGCCTGATGGCCGGGAGCTGTCAGCCGCAGCCTCCGAGCCGAACACACACGATCATGTTCGCATCTGATAAACTGCTCGCTGCCTCCTCTCTCCGCATTACACGCGATGAACGACTCCGAATAACTCAACTCCAACAAATGACTATTTATTCTTATTTAGGTATCTGCTATTTATTGCTCCACTTTCGACGCTTATCTGAAATGGGGCGGCGAACTTTGTGTTCTCTTCACGTCCGTCCGGAGCTAGACGGCTTGTCGGATACAACAATAATAAAACCTCACCGAAACTACCCACGAGCCACGCCTAGTGCTACCTACCTAGTACCTAGTACCGACCCACGCCGAGCTGTACAGAGGCACTCTATACAATTGTTTCATACACTTGAAAGAGCATGTAGGGGATCCTATTTGTGTAAGTGCTGTACACCGTCTCCTGAAGAACATAGTTTTAACACTGTCTATGCCACAGCACTAGAAATAGAAAGGCATCCTCCCCCTGTTTCTATTGCTATGTCGTCGTTAAGTAAGTAAGTGCTCTTGATTATAGTATCGATGTACTCCAGTGTTTTGTTACACAAAAAACAACGAACCTATTACCTCACAGTTGTGTACTTAAGTAATAAATCACAGTCAACAACAGTCCAACAATTTCACAGAATCGTCAGATTCGCACAAAAGTTTATCTATTTTGAGATGTGTATTCCTGAAATGCTCTTTTATAAGATTTATTGACTCGTGTGTAATGAATGTATGTAGATGCGGCGGGCGTGCTGACTGCTGACGCGGGCCACGGCCACTAGGAAGTTAGGGCACTTCATTGAGATTCTCTCCATCATCTAATGCGATAACTGTGCCAAAATAGTAGATTGTTTACCAAGGGAGTAAAGAACTATTTTTAGGCGAGAGTGTTTTTTTAATCCAGAGCGACCGACCGAGGGATTCTAGAGTTGAGTCCCCCGAGTTTAACGAAGAACTCATAAGTAGAATCCTGAGGGAGCGAGGGTTTCAAAGTACTCGAGACAAAAATTTTTTTTCGTATCTATTCGATAAGAGCTACTTTAGTCCCGGTAAACAGGGACTAAAGTAGGTCTTTGAGTCCCTAGGGACTAAAAGTAACTTTTAATTTTTGTTGCCAAAACAAAGGATAATTTTTTTGTCACTATTCAGTTTCACTACTATTCTAGCTGACGGACCCAATTACAAGAAAGATCGATTTGAAACACAGCCAATTAAAAAAAAAGTTGCTGACAACAGACACATAACCTTACAGAGATTGATATCGAAACACGGACCACATCATTAAAAAGTTCATAATTCATAATTCGTAATTTCTTTATTGCACACAGAGATAAAAAAAAACAGCTATACTAACAACTGTATACAAAGGCGAGCTTATCTCTAGTAAGAGATCTCTTCCAGCAAACCAACTACTATTTAATTTGTAACTCGCGATGTTGAGATTTTCGCAGTGTTAATATGGTTCAGGGCTTATTAAGAATAAATTGTCTCTTGAAACAGCAAGTCAATAGTAAGTCAAAAAAAGGTCCTTCGAAGCAAAAAGTATCAGTGCAGTGAGTCAAGTAAAGTATCAGTGCAGTGAGTCAAGTAAAGTATCAGTGCAGTGAGTCAAGTAAAGTATCAGTGCAGTGAGTCAAGTAAAGTATCAGTGCAGTGAGTCAAGTAAAGTATCAGTGCAGTGAGTCAAGTAAAGTATCAGTGCAGTGAGTCAAGTAAAGTATCAGTGCAGTGAGTCAAGTAAAGTATCAGTGCAGTGAGTCAAGTAAAGTATCAGTGCAGTGAGTCAAGTAAAGTATCAGTGCAGTGAGTCAAGTAAAGTATCAGTGCAGTGAGTCAAGTAAAGTATCAGTGCAGTGAGTCAAGTAAAGTATCAGTGCAGTGAGTCCAGTAAAGTATCAGTGCAGTGAGTCAAGTAAAGTATCAGTGCAGTGAGTCAATTATAGCCAGTGAGCCCTTTCCACGGGATTATTGGCAGTGGACCGGTGACCGGACCAGGCTGGGGTCCTGACCTGACCATTGGGGGAGATTTTTTGCGTTTTGGTCGGATAGACCAAAGGGGATTTTTGGACCGAGGAAAGGGACAAAAAACCATATTTCCTATATATTTTATTCATATACCCTAGGTATTGGTTTCAAGCTTCGCAAGAACATAGGAAACATATAACGCTTTTTAGTGTAGGTCCTTTCCTTCCGCCTCCGTCGTACAAGTGTGCTTTATTGTCGGCCACGACACTTGTGTGGGAGTCAGGGGGGTTGTTGTGTGGGCGGCGGGGCGGGCGGGGGGTCGCTTGTGCACCAAACGACCGGACTGTCCTGCCTGGGCTGATACACGACATCATAATTAACATCGCTTCGACGCTCAGTATGAGACAGAACCACTAGCACTACATAAATACAGTAGGAACTGTCTGTACCAACCATCACATCGTGCATCGTGATGTGAATGTCAAGTGAATGTGGCGTATGTGATTTAGGAAACGTTGTGTTTAATGTAAAGATAAATATTCCATTGAGAGTTATTATGAACATTGATGTCTACTACGAAATACAGTAGCCATATTTCTGGACAATAAAAGCAAAAGCTGCGGTCTAATACGTACGCGTGTACGTACTGACGTACCTCGCACAGCGTAGAAGGGAACGAACGTCGCAAATTCCGCCGACATTCCAAACCAAATTACGAAGTGAAAAAGTAATATCCTCAGATCGGCCTAAAAAAACGTCGCGTCAGCTGTGCATGAATAATTTATAATCGATTTATCAAATCATACCTAGAATTGCGCCCGGAAGTCCTTTCGCCCCCCCCCCCCCCTCGCCACCCCTCAAGATCATAATGCCTACGTTTGTTTAGTTGGATTAACACTATCGGTTTATGACGTGATATCCACTAAGCAAACTAACAAACACTTACAAACAGATGTCCTCAGCACAGTGCCACAGAGTCTCACTAGTGTAGTGTTGGTTTTGTTTGCTAACGTCGAGTCGAGAGCTCTTCGCCAAAAGAGTTTCACTTAACGTCGACGTCAGAGGACAAAGGGAAAGACATTAGCGGAGAAAGAAAAAGGAGCCGAAACAAATTGAGTATTTTGAAAACTATCGGTCTCGCTTCTGATTGGATTGCATAAATGCTTTATGAGCACTTTCGCTGTTCCGTTATCTCATGGCCTATACGCAGCTGGGACGGCATGACGAGGGATTTAAATTTTTTACCAATGGACATTCAATATAGAAATAGGACACAAATTGACATGGTTTAAAATAATGCCGCGGCGTGCCATCCCGAATTCATGTTTGTTTTTCAAGGTGGCGGACGGTAGGTACTAGGTGTGCCAGTATCGTTACAAGACTTACAAGCCCTTTGACATCTTCGACGAAAGAATGATTAAGGTCACGTTCCGTGACATCGCCATAATCGATTACAGCCTCTACGATTGTTAGGGTCATCCATCATAGTATTATCTCATAGACTTTTAGTAAGCCTTATAATTTATAAGAAAGTCCTTTTGATTAGATTATTAATTATTATGATTGTATGGTATTTTTGCTAGCGTAACTAAACATCGATCTTTCATTCCTCGTTAGTTCCACCTGTCACCGCACGCCGAAAGATCGTTGGAAAGCAGAGAAAGGTAGAGTATACTGACAGGTAGTGCAGTCTTGGCGCGAGGATGCGCGGCAGGGTGCGCAGACGACACCCGTCCAGCCACAGTCGCGCCAGCGCAGCGCCCGCCGCCCACTCCACCGCGCCCGCCCCTTCCGCGCCCGCCCCTGCCGCGTCCGCCCCCGCACCCTCCACCTCCAGCCGGTTCGATGACAGGTTGCTGAAACACACGCACTGTTGCAGTAAAGCATTCTTGGAAACAAGTTATCCGAGGTGAATGCTTCAGTGAGGCTGGACAGGATAGATTTAAATGAAGGGGTCTACGATTGTCAGGGTATCGCACCAAGTATCGAAGAATACAATAGAATATAGAATGTAAATAACGCAGGTTTAATTAATAACAAGTCGGGAATCTAGCATAATAAAATAAGTATTGTAGGTATCCCCATTGATCCTGCAATCACTAAAGCGAATTTTTGTAAGTATCTCATTCATTACTCTCATTAAAACATACCTCGTACTATCTATTAACTCTGTACCAGCTGCTCGTACATTCAGTGAAACGAGCTTGCTACAGCTTGCTTACAGGCTTCGAGGTAGCATTCTCTATACCTCTATTTAATCCTTTCAGTGAGGATTTCGTTGTATGGAGAATTTTGAATTATTTCCCGGGGCGTTTGAAAGGTATGTGAATTATGTGATGAAGTTAGGTAATACATATTATAGATGTAAAATAGTCCAGGCAAATTTATTACGAGAAGTTAAAGTAAATAAAGTAAATGTAGCCCATTAATGTCCCCACCGAGGGGCACAGGCCTTTACCCGGATCCGCGTAAGATTGAGCCATACTCCACCACGCTGGCTCAGTGCGGGTTGGTGGAGGGGTTTTACGACTACTACATACTACGTAGTAGTGATAGTAGCCGGGACCTACAGCTTAACGTGCCATCCGAAACACGAGAAGTTAGGTATTAAAAAAAAACTTTAAATCTAAGAAATCTCGAAACATGTGACTTTCACTGGGGTCATGTTAGGCTTATTAGATGCATCTAAGGCAGGCCTCCCTTCGGTGACGCTGTGACGGGTCACTTTTGGGACACCCTAAGAATCCAGCATTTTTCCCATTTTGGATATACCTAAAATTTTATGACTTTCGTTGCAAAGTAGAGCATTGTTCCACACGAACGAACATCAAGTATGAAATAAGGAAGCCTTGCAACTTGCTCTAAGGGATTTTCTATGCGGAACAAAGGAACGTAAACTTTTGTGTGCAGGTTCAATTAGTGCAGTTTCCATCAGACGTTGGTCCCTGGTCTGAGATTGTTGCATCGAGCGAGGGTTCGTCCGTGCTATCTGCGCTAGTTTCCATCGGGCGTTGGTCCCTGGTCTGAGATTGTTCCATCGAGCGAGGGTTCGTTCGTGCTATCTGCGCTAGTTTCTATTCGTGTCGCGCTGCGATTTGAGGGTGTTGTGTTCGTATCCAAATTCGCCAACGATCTTCATGATTGATTTACAAGCGGATTGAATGAGTTTTTTGTAGTTTATGGTTCCGAAGAAACACATCATCTTAGTGTGGGGCCAGAAGCAATGTATGTAAATATTTAATGTTTCTGCGTCCTGCGGCATGTGAATACTGAAGTGAATTAATTAGTGTCTTTAGTCGAACAAAATATGTATAATGTACGGCCCTGCCGAAGTGGGCGACAGCCGCGACCGGCAGCGCGGCGGCGGCGGCGGCACGATCTGTGGCTTCATTTGGCTTGTCATTTGTAACGTGCGGTATTCGGCTCGCGTCACCACACCACTCGCCGATGTCTACGTAATGAACTTTATATTTATCTTTCTTCTGATTCGTTTTCGTCGACTATTAATTCTCAGGGGAATTACCCCTGCGTTACACCTGTTCTTGAAGTAAAGGTGTGATGTATCGAGGTGATGGTTGATGCGGGGTGCCGGGTGCTGGGTGTAGGGTGCCGGGTTCGAGGTGCAGGGTGCGGGGTGCAGGGTGCAGGGTGCAGGATGCAGGATACGGGGTGCAGGGTGCGGGATGCAGGGTGCGGCGGGTGCAGGGTGCAGGATGCGGGGTGCAGGGTGCAGGTTGCGGGGTGCAGGGTGCAGGATGCAGGATGCAGGGTGCGGTGAGTGCAGGGTGCAAGGGTGCGGGGTTCAGGGTGCAGGATGCAGGGTGCAGAGTGCAGAGTATAGGGTGCAAAGTGCACGGTGCAGGGCGCAGGATGCGGGGTGCAGAGTTCAGGGTGTAGGGTGCGGGGTGAGGTTGCGGGATGCAGTGTGCGGGATGCAGGGCGTAGGATGCAGGGTGCAGGGTGCAGGATGCAGGGTGTGGGGTGCAGGGTGCGGGGTGCAGGGTGCAGGATGCAGGGTGTGGGGTGCAGGGTGCGGGGTACTGGGTACGGGGTGCAGGGTGCGGGGTGCAAGGTGCGGGGTGCAGGGTGCGGGGTGCAGGGTGCGGGGTGTAGGGTGCGGGGTGCAGGGTGCGGGGTTCAGGGTGCAGGTTGCGGGGTCAGGGTGCAGGGTGCAGGGTGCAGGGTGCGGGATGCAGGGTGCGGGATGCAGGGTGTGGGGTGTGGGGTGCAGGGTGCGGTTGCAGGGTGCGGGGTGCAGGGTGAGGGGTGCAGGGTGAGGGGTGCGGGTACTCACAGGTCGCGCAGGTCGGGGGCGGCCAGCAGCGCGTCATGCGGGATCTCTGTGATGTTGTTGTTGGACACGTCTCTGCAACAACACAACAACAACAACTGTCAATAATACGTAGAATCGTAGCAGTCGTAGAGTTCAAGCATTGTAAGTGTAAAGGTAGAAGTCATTTATAAATTTAATACTTAAAATGAGAAATGTAAAGTAAACAGTCTGCCATAGTTGAGACAACACATTATCGTAGTAAGAAAAACTTAAATAGATAACTAATGAGAACAAAACACACTTACTTCTTAGTAAGGACCGAGTGGGTGTATTGTATGACGAGTAAGGTAGGTAGGTATCCCAAGTACATAGACTGGTAACCCAAGGCTCATAGAAAACGTCTAATAGGTACAGATCTACCAACTTACCTGTGAAATGTCAGGTGACACTTGTACGTCCTGTGTTGCCCTTTTTGTGAATTGCGACTAAAGGAGGCTATTTGCCATTTATCCCAGGGGACCAAAGAAGGGGCGGCGCCTTTAGCTATCTACGATATGCCATTTCTTGCGGGGGAAATGAAGATCATTGGAATTTTGAGCCGGAGAAACAGTGTCGTCAAGAAAGCAAAACCAAATATTCTGAAAAAGCAATTAATTCGTGGAATATGATTCAATCACTGGCTAAAATACATAAAATTATCCTTATTATACCAAGAAAACGACTGGCATGCCATAACCTAAATGCAGACTACCGCGCGAGCACTCTGCTCAATTTTGGCACATCTGTTTATATGCCCACATAGACTATTCGAATACAGATTCATCAGTAAACATTGTAAATGTTCGATGTTCGCGTCGCGGAGGCGCGCGTCGACTGTTCCTATACATCTTTACGCAAGCGCTGCAACTCAACCATCTCGACGCTCGCCAGACTCCGCGCCAGCCGTAACAGCATACTGGCGGTGATCGCAGACCGATTTGATGGCCGCCTACTGAAGCATTGGTTTAATATACATGTTAATAGTAATAAGTCCTCCTAACTCTATTTTTTTTATGAATTCTATTATTAAATCAATACGTAAGGATCGAATTGATAAGCAACCTCATTTGTACTTTGCCGTATTTGGGGAATTGTACTGAGCATAGAATGGCAATTCAATGATGGCGGTCGTAGTTTTGACGTCTATGATTTCACAGATAAGTTGGTACCTAGATCTGTACCTATCATACCAACTACCATGTAAATGCCATCTATGTACATTTAACAGTAGGATACTTCCTTCGTTCCCACTAGTTACATCGAGTTGTTCCATTATGTAACTAATGGGATTGTTTTCCCACTAGTTCCATGTAACTACTGTCAATCAAAAGCACTAAACATTGAAACTTTCTCTACCTTAATATACCTTAGTATCTATTTATATATTATATTTTGTTTTTTTGTTTTTATCTGTATTTGTGTATTTATTAGTAAGTAGTCTATTATTTTAATATTTATCGTTGTGCACTTATGTAGGTCTACCTTTTATTAAATTATACTCTCCAGCCTAGGTTTGCTGGAAGAGATCTCTTATTAGAGATAAGCTCGCCTTTGTACATGTTTTTTCTAATATTAAGTGTCTGTATTATGTTTTCTGTGCAATAAAGTATAAGTATAAATTGATCACATGTTTACAACCTTGCCGATAACCAACTCACATTAGGATAATTTGTATGAATAAGTGATTGACGAGTCTAAGTCTCCGCAGAAGCCATTACCTTCAAGTGTGTCGGTCAAGCGGCTCCGCGAGACTCTCTCGAGTTGCCTTCGGTCGAGTCCACGGAAACGATCATAATAAAACGATAACAGCAGCAGTTAGTGGCGTTTGCTGGATTTACGATAATGTCGCCAGGCGGCGGCGGCGCGGAGGCGCGATCATAAATTGTATCGGCGACACGACTCGCGATGACGACACGATATGACACGGCATCACGACATGACGTGATGGTTTTGGTGGAACATCAGTTAGGGGTTTCCATATTAGGAACTCACTATTACTAGTGGCTCTGTGAGCTGGTAGACCTCACGCGCGAGCGACACCGGGAATTAGTGTATTTTTAGGGTTCCGTACCTGAAGGGTGCCAAGGCTTGATCTTGGAACATTACTGACGCCAAGATGTAATGGAACATATGACTGCAATAAGCAGGCACGTGTCTTTTTAGGGTTCCGTACCCGAAGGGTGTCAAACGGGACCCTATTACTGAGACTTCGCTGTCCCTCTGTCTGGCTGTCTGTCACCTACCGGCTGTATCTCATGAACCGTGGTAGCTAGACAGTTGAAATTTTCACAGATGATGTATTTCTGTTGCCGCTATAACAACAAATACTAAAAAACAAAATAAATTTAATATTAAAGGGGGCTCCCATACAACTAACGTGTTTTTGAATAATTAACACGCTTTTATTAGCTTCACCTGGGGCCCGATGCTGCTCTGAGAAACGCACTTATATTGGTGGTGGCCCATGGGCTCAGGTATAATGCAAAGAAGAGTGAGCTTATGGTTTTTAAATCAGGCTCTAAAACCTACCATAATTTGCCTGAAGTCTCACTCTGTGGCACTCCTCTATGTAGGGTACAGAAGTTCAAATACCTGGGCCACTGGGTCACTGATGATCTTAAAGATAATATGGACATTGAGCGGGAACGCAGGTCGCTGGCTGTCCGCTGTAATATGCTGGCCCGAAGGTTCGCTAGTTGTACGAAAGCAGTTAAAATCACGCTTTTAAAGCATACTGCCAGTCATTTTACACCTGTAGCCTTTGGGTCGACTTTAAGCAGCGGGCATATAGCGACCTGCGGGTCCAGTATAATAACGCTTTCAGGGTTCTGCTGCGGCTGCCGCGGTTCTGCAGTGCCTCTGGTATGTTTGCGGAGGCGCGTACGGATGACTTTTACGCTATAATGAGAAAACGAAGCGCCTCCATGCTGGCTCGCCTCCGCGGCAGCACCAACAGAATCCTGAGTGTATTTATAGACCGACCGGTGGGACTCCCCAATGTTGAGTCGTTGGGTGCAGCTCCACACTACGATATGAGATGCTCGCGTGTGTGTGTATTCTGTGTTTTTCTGTGTGTATATGTTAAATTTTTATTTTAATTTTATGTTTGTTACTAACACTAGACTTTAAGATATTGTTACTAACACTATGGACTAAACGGTCTGAAATAAATGAATATTGAATTGAATTGAATTGGATCGCTATCGCATCTAAAACACCCAAAATGGCGTCATTTGGTATGCTCCTAAAGAATCGCAAATAGATCGTAAATAGATTGCAAGCAAAGTATACGATTTAGTGCGTGCAATATAAGTGCGTTTCTCAGAGCAGCATCGGGCCCCTGTATGTTTGTTTGCATGTTTGTAACTCGCTATTGCCTTCCTTGAATATGGTAGCCGTTTCTTAGGAAAGAATATTGAACTAAAAAGTAAAAAATAAATAGTTTAAAAAAACTAAATAAGTAACACGCTTTTAAAGAACATCGAACTAAAAAGTTAAAAATAATTTTTAAAATAAGCTTAAAACAATAATGAACGAAAAATACTAGTATTATTGTGAAAAAAGCGTGGGCGCTTTGTAACATATTATCGTATATCGAGCCTATAGTTCTCAACCGGCAACTTCGAACCTTTTTTATGGACTGCTACAATGCGCGCAAACTTCCACAGATCTGGAAAAGTTGCCTCGTGAAACGATCTATTAAAAATTAGAGACACAGGTGCGGCGAGAGATCCAGCGCATCGAGATATAAGAAGTGGTGGAATGCCGTCACTGCCAGGGCCCTTACTATTATCAAGATTACGCAACAGTTTCAAGATATACTGCTCAGAGACGGTAATGCTACTTGTAACTCGATGACATGAAGGTTCCGGCAGTTCAGCATGCGGATATGAGCTGGCTGGTAACCTGAACGTCTACTGAAAAATGAGTTGAACGCGTCACAAGTTTCTTTTTCAGACTTTAGCTTCCTAGAGCCATATGTCATGTTATTAGGACAACCGTTGATTCCGTCCTGTGCCAGTTTCCTATAATTATGGTAACAATATTATTATATTATTCTATCAATTCCCGGGATTTTGTAAAATCCCTAGGGATTTAGCTGAATCCCCGATTCTATCATTTCCCTGCGACATAACATGATGATACTCTATAAAAATACCATAACAGGAGCATGATTCTCGCGCATTCGATATACGATATCTACACCTATATCGAGTGATTTCGTATGGGAATCTGTCAATTTTGGTCTCGATATCCGTATATTGAAGGCGCGAGAATCGACCCGCAGAGCTTTCAGCAACATTCGAAAACTGAGCTTTTGTTCATTCGACGTCTTCGGAATTAGAACCACTGTCTGTCACCTACGATAGCGCAATCCCCATTAGACAGACAAGATCCACTGGCAGTGGGTATCGCGGCTCGCGCGCTCGCGTCGTCAAACAATAGATATACCTACCTACCTACCTAATTGTTGTCTCCCGCAGATAAGGCGGCACTTCATCCTGTAGTATTCTTGTGTGAATTTTATTTATTTATTTATCTATCATATATAATGTTTTTTTTTTATATTATATTATCTTATTTTCATAGTATTTTTTATTTTTCTTATATTTGCTAGTGTAATGTGTAAATGACGCAAATCAAGATACCTACTAACAATCCAATTGAGTTTCCCACGATACAGGCATGCCTAGTGTGGGAATCATTGTTAATCTGTGCTGTAAACTGTTTTTGCAAATAAATATTTTTTCATTTTTAATTTTTTCATTCTAACAACAGCGCTATCTGCCTCTATATCTATACCTATCTATACAACCCATCAGTCGGTCGCCGCCGCCGCAGTTTTTAAGCCCGATACTGTAGCCCTCCAGGCCATCGTGTGATTTTATCAGATGCTCTCCTATTGACTTGTAACTGTTTACGTTTGCAAGAGTTTGAATATCCAACCCCTCCCCCCTTCGCCCCTCCCTGGGGAAGGTTGGCTCGTTATTGGCGCCATCAATCACGCGGTGTCATCCCCCACCCCCGCACCCGTCACACCCTTGTACCGCATTCATGCGGAGAATTTCGCAAAAAAATTAAGATCACCTCGCGTCGAACGACCTCTCTCTTCGCTACGCATCTTCCATTCGTGATTTTTAAACAATGCACGCGATGTAAAGGACAACATTACCGCAAGGTCCATTTACTCTGCTCATTGCCCGCAGCGAGCGGAGTGGTGTCGGATCGAGATTCGAGACGATGACTGTGCAGTATCTGCGGGGTGGAGGCGCGGGGCGAGGGCCGAGCAGGTCGTCGCCCCGCAACTCTTTGCCGCTAATTCCTTGGCCGCGCCGCCGCCGCCGCCGCCGATCGCGGCAGCACAAGTGAATAGTTTCAGATCCAGATCGGGTCGGGACCTTCCTCGGCTGATCCTAGTTGATCCTCCGCCGTCGCTGCCGCCGCCGCACCGACATTCTTTTGTTTTATCTTTATCACCACTGTTTTTTGCCCGGCGCGTGCTCCCCCCACCCCTCCCGCACCCGGCGCATCACATGAATGCACTCGCTGACTGACCTCCCCCCTTCTCCGCATGGAAACACTGAATGGCGCTAGTATACCTAGGTACTGAGACGACATGCGTTTATCACTGGGTCGCGTGCAGTTTTCATTCTTGGCAAGCCGGCCGACTCGGCCTGCTGGTATATTTTGTATTATGTATGAAACAAGCGACTTCTATTTCTGCTAGCTGTCTATTCAAAACCTACTCAACAATATTATTTTACCTGATATCATACAAGTACTTACAAACGGACCTATACTTTATACTTTACTTTATACTTTATTGCACAGAAAAAACATATTACAGACACTTAATATTGGAAAAAACATGTACAAAGGCGAGCTTATCTATCATCGGATGATGCCCTCAAACAATCGCCATCAGCATTCTCGATTTCCCATTTCCAAGGTGACGTCTCTGTCGTCACCGTAACTGTGACGCACGCAGCTTTTAGAAGGCTAGCTAGCTAGGTTAGTTTGCAGTAGGTATTGAGGTAGGTATGTACGGTTGCCTGCGTCTAAAAGTATACGGGCGGTCATATTAATGGGCCTATTAGACTACGCTGTCAGCAGGGCCCTGTCTGGCTCACTGTCTCTTTCTAGTCGTTCCATATGAGTGAGACGTCTATACAAATCGTGCCCTGCCGACGACAGCGTAATGTAATAAGCTCTAACGAGTGAATCCCGCTTATACTGCTTGTAGGTATACTTTCAGGCGCAGGCGACCGTACCTACCTACCTACCTAGGTACATATTACACCTACCTCAATACCTACTGCACGCTTCCTCAGCGGAGTCCCGTGAGTGCTTTATGTTTATGCCTCCATTCATACCTTCATTCACATTTTCCTGTTTGTCCCCTTGAATATGCAATCAAGGAAAACACATTTGTATGAATAACCGGGATACCAAGGTGCCTACATACTCCAAAAGCTGTTGTACCAAAATGCCAAAATGTACCCACGTACCACGAACAATAATTACTGTTCCCTGTTCGCACGAAATGGCACGAATGGGATTCACTACGCCCCATTCCGAAACACGCTTAACCTTGTTACATTTCTACTGTGACGACTCAACTTACGATGAACTGAATTTAACTAAGCTTCATTATGACAAATTATATTATACCGATGCTTCATTTCACCTTTTGACATTCCATTATTGGTTTATTTTGCTTACAGTTCATTAATTCAAATGATGTTTCACCTATGAGCCATTCGAACAAGGTTTGTTAGATCATCTTAATATTTTATCTCACTATGGGATAGGCAGGTATTGGTACTGACTAACGCAAAAACCTGCATGGTTTATGTGATGTAAATGGACTTAAGTATGACGGTTATCTACATTTTGTTAAATAATAAATAAATAAATAACCTAGGTGGTCACGCACGGTAGATGTTGAGATCTCTCGGATTTTTGTAGGTTTGGCTGGTAAGTCCGGGTTATCCGGAAGTTCCGGAAGTTTTGGAAATTGGTGATATAAGATTGTAACCATTCTAGGTCGCCATAAAATCTGGCGCACCAAATGACTGAGCCAAGGCCAATAGGTAATATAGGTAATAATAATTTTTAGAAACATAGACTCATGCAGCTTAAGATGCATCAATATCAGAGGTAGTGTAGATAGGTAAGTACCTGAATGATGATAAACGATAGAGAGATAGCTCACACGATTTTCTGCCAGAAATATAGAAGATTTTACCCGTGATGCTGCTGCTCGGTATTAACTAAACACTGATACCTACCATTAAAGCAAAATCTGTTGATGCACATGTATACATGAGTATAGTTGTGTGTTGTGTATTAATTGACCGAGCGAGCGAAGCGAGCGAAGCGTCTCCGTTTCAGGTTTGGGCAAAAATGCTTTCGTATGTCCGGTTGTTCTCCTCTACAGGTCGCATTTATGAACCGATTCTCGTGAAATTTTGTGAGCAGGTTGGAAAAATAAATAGAATTTTTTACTCGAGCCAGTTTTTTGATTTTTTTCAAAATGGCGGAGAAAAAAAATCGCTACAACCCAAACGGCTCGATGGATATTAACAAATGAGGTGTCGTTGGATTCGTAAAGACCATGAGAGTGAAATAGATGAGCGAGCGAAGCGAGCGAAGCGTCTCCGTTTCAGGTTTGGGCAAAAATGCTTTCGTATGTCCGGTTGTTCTCCTCTACAGGTCGCATTTATGAACCGATTCTCGTGAAATTTTGTGAGCAGGTTGGAAAAATAAATAGAATTTTTTACTCGAGCCAGTTTTTTGATTTTTTTCAAAATGGCGGAGATATGGGGTTTTAAAATGTAAAAAAATCGCTACAACCCAAACGGCTCGATGGATATTAACAAATGAGGTGTCGTTGGATTTGTAAAGACCATGAGAGTGAAACAGATTATATAATTTTAGTAAAAAGTCAATAGGTTGTATTAAAGATCGCGAAATGTAGTTTACAAAGTTATTGGTGCGGCTACTTTCATACTGCATGTACGTAACCAGGTACATTCATAAGTTTGTATGTGTTATTGAAAGAAAATTATTTGGGTTATTTTTTTTATGTGTGTTAGCAGTTCAGCTTTCCCACCGACATACTCGCGAGGTCTACAGCTCACAGAGCTACTAGTTAAACTAATAACTAGATTGAAAATTGTAGATATTAAATACGTCGACAATTTGTCATCACATCATCCCCAGGCCCAGGTACCTGCTACATAGTCGCGAGTCGCGGAACTCGGTTCGGCTTCGCAGTGCAGTATGGACTCAGAGTGTGGACGGACACTTTACGATCTGTTTATATCCGTAGATTAGCCGACGACAATTTATCGAGAGTTAAAGTCGTCATAAAAGTAATTAATGATATTAACCTGCCATATAACGCCTCGCCGCCGTAGCCGCTATTAAACTTCACACAGCTGAAGACAGATTAGTCACTTTGTTGCAACTTTCTGAATACCGTTTGTCGTATTTGTTTGCGCGACTTTAAAGAACAGTTATATAATTCTCTGTTATATATTTTGTCGGAAGAAGCAAATAATGAATTTCTGTCAAGATATAAGCCTATCTTTTGTCCTATCTGGCTCCGCACGTGGTTGTAGGTACTATCGTCGCTGAAGGAACTTCGTATTATCCTGCCTGCACTAGGTAGATTCCCCCTTTGTTAAACGAGTAGGTATTGTGTAGAGTAGGAAGATTCACGCATGCTTTAATTTATCCAGATATGCATGTTCTGGTTGTGTCAGTGTGTCAGTGAAATGTTTTACCACACGAGTGGATGGTGATGTGAGATGGCGACGCTCGTTTGTTGGTGGTTGAAGATGAAGGTCGGCGTCGACGGGAGCTATGATGAGTCGCGACGCAGCGGTTAGTATGTCAGGACCTGCTTATATATACTACTTGCTAGATACATAATCTATCTATCCTACATATCTGTTTGACCTTCCTCCTGACGCAGCCAACTGGCTTAGTTCATTAAATATTCCCCTGTAGCCTATTCACTCGAGCCATACGATTAAATATATAGCTGGGGATTTAGTGCTTAGTATGGGATCCGTTTGAAAATGGATTACTCACTCGAATTTGGTATAGTTGTCGAACCTAATCGTAACTAACCTAACCTAATACTGGCGGAGTATGGATGCCTTCGTCTAATGAATAATATCATACAGCAATTTTTGTATCAGACCCAACCCAACACAACATCCACGGTCTACTGGGTTAATAATATACAGTCCATTAAAGTGTTGTTCAAGAAATTAAAGGTCTTAAATTAATAACTTTATTACCTAGATAGATAATTATAGATACATAAAAATGTACATTATTTCAGTAAGTACCTATCTAGATTCCATGTCCAAGAGCAAGAGGTTATAGCCGCACATTTGAAAGGACAAACAATGGTTAACATTTTTAGATAGTGGCATCAGGCTAACATTAAGTATTTCATTTATTTAATCACTTTCTATCTTAGCCCCGACGGGATCGACTTTTTTGGGTTATAGAGAAACTTACTTGTAGATTCTGTTACTAGCGCAGTGTGATGTGATCATGTGATGTCTGTGTTGAGAGGAGAGAGGAGACCAGTGTGAGTGAGAGCGAGCTGACCTGGTTGCAACTTGCGTTGTTGTGATCCAAATCAACTCACCGATTTGGACCGACCTCAAGGTGCGGTCACATATGGCTCGGTGTTACGTAGCGTTGTGTTGTGTGTGTCTCGAGCAGCTCCGAGAGAGTCGTGCGTGAGTACTCGTGAGTCTTGACAAGCGACACTCGCCATCCTTGAGCACGAGTTCAATGGTACACTGAACTACAGCCCGCAGCGAGTAAGCGATTCGCAATGAACCTTGCGAGCTAAATACCCTCCGCGGCACGCATACCAATTAATACTGCCGAGTATATTGTCTTTTATTTTTTAATAAACTGTCATTCGGTGCCAAACGCCTAGCCTCGTTTTGGTACTAGCGTCGACTGTCAAGTGGTGTAACGTAACCACGTGATTTATTAATTAAGTGACAGTGATCGTGTTTGACAGTGGCGCTCATCGATCACATCGACAGTTACTGCTCGTGGCCCGCCGACGCGCCGCCCCGCCCCGCCGATGCGCCGCCCCGCGCCAGCTAGCCGCTCATAGATTAAGTTCATTACGGGCGGAACAGACGGGAACATACTCGTCCACATAGATCATTATGTGGGTCGCTCATTTATAAAGATCAGCCGACAATTAATTAGCCGAGCGCAGATTTAGTGGCGGCCGGCGGACGTCGCGGCGCGCGGCATGCGACACTTCAAAGCGCGACACAAATAAAGACATTCCGCTTTGTAGGTACCACACCAGTAGCATGCCGAGCGCGGTGCGAATTTTCTCGCGGGAGAGTAGAGGACATAAGCATAAACATTTACATACATGCATATACATTGCTTCTGGCCCCACACTAGGATACCCTATGTCATGGGTACCAGAAACAGCGACTCGACATCACAAACATGTAAAGTAAACATCCTAGATCTGGGGATATATTTTTGTTTTCTTTATCCTTTCGCATAGTAGGCAGAGCCACAACCACTGCGCCACGGGGAGGTCGTCAGAACTATAGGATAGAACTATACATAGTGCATTGCTCTGTCCTTCACTTGCCCCGTTGCCCGCGACAAAAGCCGCGCCACACTCGGCATGCTACTGGGGCAGGAGCGCGTCGCTGCGCGGAAGCGGCGGCGGCGGCGTCAATCGACATCGAAACTAGGCTAAGCCGATTGAAGGTGCACTTCACAAGTACTGCAACGTCGCGCATACAGCTGCTGCCGATGCCGGGGGGACACGCGGCGCGCGGAGGGGGGGGGGGGGGGGTGTCGCTCCCTGCCTGTCCCGCATCCAGCATCCAGCCTACCAGACGCGAGTTCTGCACCTGCGTAGGCTGCGTTCCTCTATTACTCGCTAGTCCTATATCCTATACATAACCCTATCAATGTAGACTTCGCTGTAGGCATATTTGGCTCAAATGGTCTGTAGGAAGGAACCTACTAGCTTCAATTGAAGTCTTTGCGTCGACACCTACCAAACATCCTGCACAATTTTCAGACTCCTTAATAATTTCGGAAACGTTTCGATTAGCAGTGATCTTTGGTATTAATACAATAAATTAAAAGTTAAAAAAAAAAACATTTTTAAACAATGCTTTTATTTAACGCCCTAAAAAGAAGAAAATAAAATTTCAATTCAATCAAATGCGTCATTTTGTTACATTACACAATTTATACGATAACTAAGCTTGTTGCGAGATTTACTTGTGTAGACTTAATTAGGTGGGTAGACAGACACCTATTTGCACAGACTTGGAGATAAATCCCGCAACAAGCTTTTATATCGTATAAATTGTGTAATGTAATAAAATGACGAATTTGATTGAATTGAAATTTTATTTTCTTCTTTTTAGGGCATTAAATAAAAGCTTTGTTTAAAAATTATTTTTTACTCTTCATTTATTTTTAACTTTTTAGTCTTTATCATTACAGGAAAAAACATCTAATCTAAAATTAGAGTGCTTGTCAAGACGAATCAAATGAGACCAAACACGATAGGATTGCGTCGTTTGGTAACAGAGTTGACATGGCCACCTTCCGGCTCCAGCATCAGATCAGCTCCACGTTATAAAAATATTATAGGATCAAAGTACTTGTCAATACAAATCAAATGAGCCCAAACACAATAGGATTGCGTCGTTTGGTAACAGAGTTCCAATGGCCACCTTCAGGCTCCAGCATCAGATCAGCACTGTCATAAAAAAAAATTTTGAACCAAAGTATTTGTTAAGACGAATCGAACGAGCCCATGCATGATGGTGATGCGATGTTTTATGACAGAGTTCACATGGCCGCCTTCCGTCTCCATCATCAGATCAGTTTCAAGTAAAAAAAAAATGCATTATCACCCAACTTACATACGTATGCAAAATTTCAGCTCAATCGGATAACGGCAAGTGGGTGAAATTCAAGCCGACATTTTTGACGCGAACCGTACCCACCCACATACATACAGTGTAAGTTAAATAAAAGCTTTTGGGTGTCCAGGGTGTCTAAACACCCTGTATAATTGAAATTCTTACCCATATTACCAAATAAACATTTGATTAAATAGGGTGTACTTGGTTACAAACTTATGTTTTTGTTATTTCACCGAACTAGTTCAGGAATTTAGCGAAATCTGTCTAGTGAAATGTTATATCATGTCATTATTCTAACATTTCATGAAATCCCTAGAGATTTAGCTAAATCCCTGATTCTATCATTTCCGTGCGACATACATTCGTACCTAGGTATATTTACTTATTCACAGCACAGGCAGGAGGGTGGCGGTGGCGGGGCGGCGCGGTGGCGTGGCGGTGCGGGGATGCGATGTTTATTTATGATTTACGAGTCGTTTTTCCTTCGCCTGCTAATTATTGCAGACGCCCTGCGCGCCGTTCGTCGCTGATATTACTTAATAAATTCACCGGCGAGCCTCCGCTCACCTCAGTCTTGAATATTAAACGCGGTAATTAATCAACCACAGTACAATTAAAATGTATTAAAATACACAGCGAAAGAAGAAAATATTCCCTGCTCCGTCCCTCCCCATCATAGCAGCGTCGGCGGCGGCGGCGGCGGCGGCGGCGGCGCGGCGAGAGTCGACGACCGCCAGTTTATCTCAAGCAGATGTAAATTTTGTATAATTTATAGCGTTCTTTGTGACTACTTACTTCCACATGACAGACTTATTTATTATCTCATAAATATACTTATTTCTAGGCGACAAATAAATATCTAACACCCCAAATACCTACCTGAATTGTCTATAATCTAGTTCAAAAGAATGTTTGATTTACAATCAAGCTTGTAAAATCGACAGTTGTAGGAAGTGGCGAAATATACCGTATTCAGTAATATTTCCTTCCCGCGGTCCGGATAGCACATAAATTATAACATTCGGGGCTCGCGCGGGGACATGTTTATGTAGTCCCTCCAGAGTAGGAGACTACGAATAAATCTGTTCTGCTGCGATCTGCTACGGTGCTGCCGCAGTGACTACCTACTTAGATATGAGTACCAACATACTAACACGAGGGGCGGGAGGGGGTTGTAGGGTCAGACGCGGAAATCTCAAATAAGCTACTGCCCACCTGACAGGGGATGCCCCGGCGGCGGCGGGGCGGCGGGGCGGCGCCGGGGCCCGCGACCGCGACACACATGATGCGTGTCCGGAGACACATAACGACTTCCTTTATAGCGAATAAAACAATAAAAGCAACTTGTCATCCCCCGCCCCGGGAGCCCGGGAGCCCGGGAGCGACCCGCGTTGTCGCTTCGTAGCGTTTTATGATCGGCCGCGGAGCTCTGTTTGTCTCAGCAATAAACATATTGTGCGACAGACGAGCGCCGTGCTCTATGCACTCAAATATTTATTATCTGCAAAATCGGGAGTTATGTCGCCGACTCGGAGTTATGTCGCCGACTCAGAGAGTTATGTCGCCGACTCGGAGATTTTCCGATAAGCTTTTGTAGGAATCGAATGTTACAGACGTCTCAGCATCAGTACCTATCTATTAAACTTTAGCGAGGTCACCTACCTGCCATGATGCTTACTTTGTAATATAGCATAGGCTGCAGGAGTATATTATGGCGAATTGTGTGATTAGTATAGTATAGAAGTACCTATATTATGAAATGATTACAAAAAATTATGCTCTAACTATTGCATATATTATTGGAAGATTTTATTTAACTTAAGTAGGTACTCTTATCCATACGTATCAAGAAAGCCCATGGGTCACATACAACCACGATTGTGCTTTTCATAAGCTGTGTGATAAATTCCCCAAGCGATTAAAATATGGTTATGGTTTTAGGATAAATAAATATCAACACAGCATTCCCATTGCGAACGTCCTCGCACCGCGCGCGCGCCCACGTTATTGTATTGTATTGCATCGTATCTTCAATTGGTGACCGCGAGGCGAAGCCGAGCCGAAGCCGAGCGGTAGCCCTTACCTTTACACGAGGAATATTTGTATGTAGCGATATAATGTAGGGGTTTTTGGGGGTAAAAAATAGATAGAGCTAGGTCTCATAACTGAAAAATCGCGTTATATCCGAGTTTTCATGCTTATCTATACCCCTGCAATAGGATTGCCAATTTCACTTTAGTACATTGAAAATAAGGCATAAATTCCAATGACAATAAAAATGTAAGTTGACTCATTGCGACCTCAGATCACGTGACACTTTTTGGCGCGTCTTCGGAAAATTTACACAAAAAGGTGAGTAAGGACGAATCTAAGTTCATCATCTGATATTCAACCTTCTTGCTTGCTATTAAGCAAACAGGCACTTTGTTTTCCTCGTGAGTGTTAGGCACTCAAACTCACGAGGAAAACAAAATGCCTGTTTGCTTCTCGTTTGGAGCTGTTCCAAAAAAGAGCAGCATATTAATCGATGTTGCATTAACGACGTCCGATGATATGAATATAATGTTTTATTTTGTTTGTATACCACCAACCGCCGAGCAAAGCTCGGTCCCAGATATTGTTACGATAATGTAACGTAACCGAATAATTAAGAAACTCTTGTTTTCGGTATTGCTGTACTGCCTATCAGCTCTATCATCCTACGTGATCTACACCTTCCGGAAGCAGAAGCGTTCCTATCTCTTAAGGTACTAAGGACTAACATCGCAGGGCACGAAGGTCCTTTCGAAGGAAGGTGAGCGATATGTCGCTAGCCCCGCGACATAAATCTTGTGTCTCTCGCGCGCTACGAATCCGCGACGACATTTGTCTTCTCCCGCTCGAGCTATTTATTTGATAAACGTAATATTTTGCGGTGAAAACAAATAAACAATCTGTCGTTGTCTACAATTGTTTACGTGTAAACTGTTGTTTGCTAATGTATGGAGCGGGGATGTGTATTGTTTACGTTGTCGCACGGGGAGGAGTGATATACTCGTAGGGAAGATATTAGTTTTATTTACAAAGGTATGTTACAGGGTGTTAAAGTTTCATGCGAGTCTACATATACGAAAACTTTGTTTAGTACACAATAAATAGGGGCATATACATACCTAATATTCATATCAATAGTTTTAGATTTATAGGTGGATAAGAGTGGAAAGTGTGATTCGTGGGAGAGTGGTATCAAACTGATGCGTGTGGTGTGTGTGGTGGCGCGCGCGTTGATGTCTTTTGTTCGCGCTTTGTTGCTACTAAGTTTGTCTGTGTATGCGACTATGCGTGCGTGTTTAAGTCTGCATTAGTGTTAGATCGATACGGTGAGGTGACAGTTATATGTGCGTTCCTTATAGGTATTTAATTGACATTTAAAACACATTGTTGTTTGTTTCCTTATGCCCGACAGATGAGTAGCAAGTTAGTAACTTGTAAACTTGTGTCAACTTTGACATCGAGCTCGTTTCCCAGAGCGTTGCTCGACAGAATGGAAAAAAGGGATTGTATTTATATCTTAAACATTGTATTTAATACCTATGAATAATAAAAATTCTGCAATATATTCAGAGATACTTACGTACAGCCAAGCCACGAATGTAAGTAAGTGATCGTCGATCGGCCAGATGCAGCGAGCGAGTGAGTGAGCGAGCATGGCATCGGCATCGGCCTCGAACGAACAGCATGCGAGAGGTCAGTGACAAGACGACCTACTCCCTTCTAATTGCGACCGCTTTGTAATAGACTTGCACTAACGAACACTCACACCACACTACACTTACACTGCACATGCATGACACAGGCAGGTACACACACAGTGA
>OY735259.1:12933054-12996124 GCA_963457715.1 Argyresthia albistria | reverse complement strand
AACCCCCAACGACGAACAAACCAGACCCGTCTGATACCTTTTACTTTAGTTCCCGCCTCTTAACATTTTTTTTTTAATAAACCGAACCTTACTTGTGTTTCTGTTTTTCATTTTGTTTTGATCCTTTTTGTGTCGAGGTCTCCCGCTCTGTCAAATCGTAGAAACATCCTAGGATAATGTCGAGGTAGGAGTCCAGTCCACCCATGTAATACCTACATATTTGTAAGGTTTATATCACATTGTTCCATTTTAATGTTACAATTTCCTTGTATTGTCTGTTCAAGACTGAATAAAAATTTCTGAAGAATACCTTCTTTTCAATAGAACACTAAATAAATAAATGTAGCCCACGAATGTTCCCAGCGAGGGGCACAGGCCTTTACACGGATACGAGTAAGAGCCCCAAGAGTGTTGGAAAGCTGAAGTGGGAAGCTCCCCAATATGTGGAGGTGGGGGACAACGGCACGGAAAAAAATGGCGTTCCATTTTCCCCACCGGGGGACAAACAGGGGGTGGACAACGGGACTACACCGTTTTGTCTTGCTTTGACAGTGACTATACTCGACGTGTGAAAAGGACAAAACACTTTTTAACCGACTTCCCAAAGGAGGAGGTTTACAATTCGTCTGGATGTTTTTTTTATGTATGTGCCCCGATAGCGCCTAGACGGATGGACCGATTTGGAAAATTATTTTTTTGTTTGAAAGGGTTTACCTTCCCATTGGTCCCATTGACACCAGGTCAGGATCTGATGATGTAATCCTGGAGAAATCAAGGGAACTCTTCAAATATTATAGGCAGACCTATAGTGATTTTGTGTTTATAGTAATAACTCGTGCATTTACTCACAGTAAGCATAATATTGTAATGCGGAACTGCTGATGAAGACAACTTATTGCCACCAGAACTGCTCAATACTAGGTACTAATACAATGCGCGGCTGACGGGCAGGCAACGCATAGCCTAAACCGGTGGACCTAGAGCCATGAAACTCTGTACAGAGGTTCCTTAGTAGCGTGGGGTAGCACTGAGATGAGATTTGACAAAATTAATTCCCCAAGGGGGGGGGGGGGATAAGGGGTTACAGTTTGTATTAAACTCAATGTAATCAAATAGGGTTTTTGGAAGTTGGTTTTTTCTAAAATTTACTTTTTGTTTCAATTATACCGAGTAACTTTTGAGTAAGGCCAGTAGAGCCTATATCTAGTCTTCAGTCTCGGCCTTTATCCCATATCCATTATCAAAAATGGCAATGTTAACCGCGCTGTGTAGGCTTTGAGCTGTACTATGCTATGCTGAGCTTGCAGCCACCAACAGTGCTGCCAGCAGCGCAGTAATGTAGTTATATACTGAAGCATGCACTTTTAGCTGGTGGTGGTCCCCTCGTCATTCTTTCATAGAGTACCAGAGCATCAGGTTTTATTCAAAGTAAGTACGAGAAATGAAGAATTTCTTTGCATATTTTTAAACATGTGATGACCAGAAGGGAAACTTACTCATCTCATGCTGACTCAGCTCAGTGTGGGTTGATAGGATCTTTTATGACCAGTGTTGCCAACTCTTTTTTCCCTAACTAAAAGTGATTCTTGAAACCATCAGAAAGCCACTAGATTTCAAAATACACTCAAACCACCAGAAAACCACAAAAAAATAAAAATTTTGGAATAAAAACAAGACTAAAATTAAAATACAATCATTTATTTCAGTTTCATACAAATAATACACAACTTGCAAACAGATTCCAGTTTAAACAATTTTAGGTCAGGTTTAAACCAGAAAATCAGAATTAAAGGTCATCCTCAGAAGATGAACAACAATCAGTTGTAAGATATGAACTGTATGATTCTTTTGTCCCAATTTTTCTAATGACATCTGGCAACTGGTTGCAACATTTTCCCTATTGAACACAATATAAAAATTTGTTAGATCATATTTCTTTACACTAACAGTATTTGACGGAACCACTACATAAATCCACCAGCCACTAAAACGAGATTTTCCCCACCAGGAGGGGTGTCCAAACCACCAGATTTAGTGGAAATTCCACTGAGTTGGCAACGCTGTTTATGACTACTGCTACCAAATTACACAAAAACACTGCTCACACACTGCAAAAATGTTTAAATTATTTTATTCTTAATAGTTTATTTTGGTAAAAGTCACACAAACATTTAAAACAATGCTTGTACGGTTTATGATTATGTCATACTGCACTTATCCTAAAAGTCACTGAATCCCCAGAGAAAAACTTGCACAATCCTTGAAGTAAACACCACAAATGCAGCATCCAATCCCTTCAATATCTGTACTTGGTGGAGTAGTCCTTGGGTGAGACGACGAGACCGCGACCCTTGCGAGCTCCCCGGTACACCGTCTCCACAATGTCGATCATCTCCTGCTTGTCTTCGAGGGGCCAGTTGATCTTGTTGTTGTTGCCGGTGCCCAGATCTATCATGATGTGCTTGTTGCGGAAGAAGAACATCACTGTGCACGGGTCGTACAACTCATACCTGAAACCAAATACAGTCATTTAGACAAAGTAGGGGACCCCATTAGCTCATTCATTTGAATTTAATGTGCATGGAGTCGGATAGACGGGCCAGGTGCTAGTACTTTAAACACCTGTGGTAAAAGTGTGGGTGTGTACCTACCAGAAGCTATATGGGTATTGTGGGTCAACAACATTACTAATATTGCAAGGATAGCACAGGACCATAACTTGACACAAAAAGGAGGTTCCTTATGCTCAGCCATGGGCACAGATATTATAATGCTTGGCCATGGGTAAAAACAAGCTATTGATGATAATTATGAAGAGAATATAGCATGTTTTAGGGTAACTCAAACTCGTCCTATCCCTATTGCTCAGTGTCTTTTCATGTGACGGGAATTGTAGGTAGTCTATGAAATAATGGTTATTTTCGATAGATAATCACAGTCCCCATTAGCCTCCTGTTCCAAGTCACGCCAAAATCGATGACAGCGTCTACGAAGCTGTTCTGAGTCAGTTTTGGTGATACAAAACGATCGCATTTGTAGACGCTGTCATCGATAACGGCGCTGACGGCGATGTCACGGAACGCGACCTAGATGTATGTCTCACATCTTGACAGATACTTTAAGCAGCATGTTCCTGTCTGCTAAATGAGAATTGGTGTAGCACCACCCACTAATACCAGTTTTTATAACTAGACAGCACTGAAGTCCCATTTTTCAGCAATTACTTAGATTTTACATTTGTCTGTTGATTGCATTTATTATTAACATCACTCACATCTTGTTGAAGTCAGGCACAGCGGTGATGTCCACAAGGTAGATGACTGCAAAGTTCTTCACTTTCTCGGCGATGCTGTACAGCACCTCGTCCATCTTCATGCAAGTCGGGTCCCAGTCGTGCCCGAAGCGGATCACCTGGAGTGCAAACACGGTTGTAATACATGTACGATATAGATGAGGCTTCTTCTAGGACATGATAGATTTACAATACCATTTATGTTGGTTATATCGTTATGAGTTTAATCTGCAGGTTATAAAATAGCCTGGAAGTCTGAAGCACAGGAGCAAACCGTAAGAAAGAATTGCGAAACGGAAGAGAAATTCGTCTACATAACCTACAAAGGGAACTTACCACAACCCGATCTTCCTCTGACAAGATGGCCTGATCCACTTGCCAGCCGTTGTGGAGATGTCCCAGCATGTAACTCATGATGAGGTTGGAGATAATTCGCTTTTAGAACCGAAATAATATACAAGCACAACAGAAATACAGACAGAATTTATACGTTTTGACATTTTGTTTGACTGATATGAATGAATGATCACATGACATGATGAATTGATGACAGTACTGACTGATTGACTGACGGTGCGTTCCGCGACATCGCTGTCAGCGCTGTAATCGATTACAGCGTCTACACTACAATGCCATTCCGAGTCAGTTTTGACGTGACAACTTGGAGGAACGCGGCCTTTCCTACGGAAAGGGAGTAGCCATTCGCACTATTTCCCCTCTGCCAAAGTACAAGCCCAGCTGGGCATATGCGTTTAATAAAACTAGTTGTCGCTCGGATTTCCAACTAGACTGAGTCGAGTCGCGCGAGTGAACGGTACCTACACTTAAAATGCCGAATTTCTCTGTGTTTTGCTGCAAAAAGAAGTTTGGGACATCAAACTTACAAAAGGATGGTCTTACATTTCACATGTAAGTAAATTTATATCGTTTTATTGCTATTTAATTAGATTAAGACATCAAATTCGTATATTTTATCGTAATATTATTGTTGGACAAATCTCGGATCCAGTTGAGCAACAAATCCAGCTAGAGCTCGTCTAAGCCGAAATGAAGCGCCCCACTCCTTGGTTTTGTATTAAAAGTAAATACAAAAACAAGGATTGGGGCGCGTCATTTCAGCTTAGACGAGCTCTACTCTCCGATGAACGTTTAGAGATGCTACCTTTGCGATAATAGTATCGATAAATTTGGGCGGTGGGTGGGTGGCGTAATAAAATCCCAAGTGACAAATTATTATCATGATTTTATTTAAACTAACTACAGTCTATTCGTGATAAGAATGCAGTGAAATTTAAATTTAAATCTGTTAAACACTCACAGGACAGGACACAACCTTTGCGTTCGAAAGTTTGCCTCCAACTGGTCACTGTGAACTTGGCTTGATGATTGGAAACGATTTGATTGGTTACGGGGCGTGGCTAGGCCGCCGGACAGTGATGACTTTACTGCATTTTTATCACGGATATACAATAGGTATTATGATATTATAGGTTGTGTATTGCAAGTTTTTATTATCACCTATTATGACTGTTACAAGTTCAACAATACTATATCTCCCGCCCGCCTGAATACAACCACAGTGGCCAATTTTATAGCCAAGTAGCTTGCGTTTGTACGGGTAGTTAGTAATAATACTAATAATTTTGTTCGTCTGCGTATTTTAACTAATACAATTAGCCTGAATTGTATATTAATGTTTTGGAAACCCGTAAAGTTACTTGGCTATCATTGATAAGGATGAAATATTTTAAATTTTATTAATTTTTAATTCACTTTTTGTGTTCACAGCTTCCCTAGAGATCCCGAATTACGAAATGCATGGAGAAATTTTGCAACAATTGGGAACAACAACATTTTGCGAACCTGGGATCCCAAGAGAACGAGTGTGATCTGTTCAACACATTGCCAGACATCCGATTTTCAAGTCCTTGCAAATAACAGGAGAAGCTTATTAGAGAACGTAATACCTGCCAAGATTATACCGGGTTGCATTTGTGCTGTAAGTCTGTTGAATAATTTCGATATAATAATGAACTGATCGAAATTTAAGTTACATTTTTAATAATTAAACTATAAGTTTTTAAAAGTTATGTTTCAATTCTTTTCATTTCATACTCATTCCTTCTTAGTACGATAAATTCCGAAATCTATCGATATTACCACCGTATCGCCAGTTGCGTCAAGCCCTATTGACGTTGAAAACTTGTCAATGTGTGAGTTCTGACTCGTCCGTACACAAAAATAGATCGATGAGTGCAAGTTTTGTGGATGTATTTTTTCTTTTTCTAAGTGTTGATGTAGTCATTACAGTTTTATTTTTGTATGTAGGTGTGCGGAGCTGCATTTGTGTGCAAATTTCCCCCCGCAAAAAATGCCAGAACTTTTTGACCGGTGATACATTAGCAAGGCACCTCCCTACCGTGTTGCTCGAAGCGTGACAACGATATCTCAAAATGAAGTTGATGATGTCATTCATGACGCTATGACGTCATGAATAACATCATCAACTTCGCCATGTTGGGATATCAGTGACCATCGTCGAGAACGTGAGCACTGATAGATTGATCTAAAAAATGACAGCTATCACTCTGACAGCTGACAATCAAATTAAGAACAGCAACCAACAGACACTCCTGACCTGAAGCTCCATAATTGTTGATTTCCTCACTTAAGGGCCCTCTCCGCCGCCGCCCGGCGTCGTTTCTAGGCATTTGAGCGTACCCACACAACAACCGGTGCGCTCATGCACACATGCAAAGCCGCACAGTGGGACATAAACAACCGCAGCCCGCGACTTTTGCAGAAAGATGTGCAGAGGAGAACAATTATTATTATTATTATTTAAACACGCAGTGTTGTTTATTGATTATTGTCATTGTACCTATTGTATGTCACATATGTTGCGATTACTTTTTGTCTGGCATTTCTTGCCAAAGTATATCTAATTATCTACATATCATTATTCATACTTTTGACAGAGTTGATATCTTACCTACGTTATGTTTAAAATTTAAACAACATTAAAACATTTAAACTATGTTTTAAAAAAAGTTTAAATATTTAATGTAGATTACCATTTAGACAGGTGTCAATATTTAGACAGATGTCACAATGAAAGGTATGATGATTTTGGCTGTCAAACTAAAAACTGTCATATCTCGGAAACTGCTGATCCTAGACCTCAGAACAATAACTAAAGCACCCTAGACCACCGGTTGGTATCGAGATGTGACAGCTCTCGGCGAGATCTAAATTTCTGATGACAGCTGTCAAACTAAAAACAGTCATATCTAGTAAACTAGTGACCCTAGCTGGACCAAAACGGTTTGTATGGAGATGTAGAGCTGGCAATCGATTGATATTTTAATAACATACAAGAAATATTCTTTGACAAAATGTTTGTATTGTAAATAATAGCGTTTCTGAGATAATTCAGTTTTAATATGTAATTAGATGGCTACGACATTTTGTCAAAGAATATTTGTTGTTTTTAAACTGTCCTCTTGCTCCAACGTCTTTTGTTCTTCATTGTAAGTTTGTTCGGCCTATGTCCATAAGAGAGTATACCGATTACATCCTCAATCGATAGACATATGTTTTATAGGTACAACGCAGTAATGTTAGGTTTGCTGGAAGAAATCTCTTAATAGAGATAAGCTCGCCTTTGTCATGTGTTGTCCACTTTCAATTGTAAAATGTGTTATTTTGTGCAATAAAGTATAAAGTAATGTTAGATGCGTTTATGGTAAACTAACTACACCAATTTAGTTTAGTGTACCAATCTTACCTTAGAAATAAGTTTTCTATTTTGATTTCTGAAACTAATTAAAAGCATATTTTATACATAAGTAAAATTTATTCAATAAAAACACAAAATAATACACAATCACTAATAAAATAACACACAGGAACACAACAAAACATACTAACTCAATAACTACATGGCTAAACAGGAGTACACAATATAATATAACATAACATAAAATAGTGTCACGCCTTTTCCCGTACACATATATATATTATACGTGTATAATGTGTAAGAACTCAAATTAGTGATCACTCCCCCTCTCTCATACAAAAACTGTCAACCTAAGACTAGAAGAGAAGAATGTTTTTATACTGCTCAACCGGTTGAAACGAAATTTACAATAATCGGTTAAGTGCGGGTCGGTATCGCACACGAAGGGTACCGTACCATCGTACAACAAATCAAAAGCACTCAAAACAATAAAAAAATAAACAAAAAGAAAATTTAAAAAGTTTATGCCTTCACGAGATTTGAACCGACGACCTCCAGATTGAGAGTCTACATCATACCGCACCGGCTAACCACAACCATGTGGGTTGACCCGAAATATGCTATCATATTTAAATGTGTAGTATATTGTGTCTATGACATGGTTGCTATGACAATAAATAAACAGTTTCAGTCAAGATCTCCATTTTGAAATGCGTAAGTGTATCTAAATTGTATCGGGGCCCCCTTTAATTTGCAATATCTCTCGTATTTCAGTATTTGTGGTTGGTGCGGCAACAGATATACACATTCTGTGAAAATTTCAGCTTTCTAGCTATTACGGTTCGTGCAGACGGACCTGGTGACAGACAGGACGGACGGACGGACGGACGGACGGACAGACGGACAGACGGACAGCGAAGTCTCAGTAATAGGGTCCCGTTTGGCACCCTTCGGGTACGGTACCCTAAAAAACTGGTTTTTACAAAAACACATAAGTAGGTACGCACTGCAATTCGTATAACCACGCTATCGATATAATCACTATAGGCTGAGCAGTATAAAATATGTGACTTGCTTCTCAGAAAAAGCGAAATAAGTGTTTAATATTAAGTACCTACAATACCAATTGCCAGATAGGGGTAGTTGTAGATAATGGGGGCTATTTGGGAGGTGTCAAAACCACTAAACTAGAGGAACTAAAGGCACTAAACTGACAACCTTCAAATCCGACAGTTCTTGCGCGGTGGCCACAGATTCCATTTTCAAACACACCATTTTAATTAGTTTAGTTAGTATAGTTCATGTTGCCTCCCAAATCGCAGGCAATATGCATTTGTATAAATATATTTTATGGTAAATTATAATATTTTCAATACTTAAACAAATAAGCTCAGACCAAAGTAAGTATATCATGCTACTTGCACAAAAATCATTTTGACATGTCAAAATGCTTGGTTACCAGATCTCTTACGAGGTCTTTGTCTATAGTAGACCTCGTCGGATTTTCTTTTCCCCATTTTTCCTAAAACAGACAAAAAATCATAACAACGACTTCATGATAAGTCACATAATATAAAATTTCAATTACGTAGTATGTTCCAATTTAACTTACGGACCGCTGTGCGGCAGTGTTTTGTGTCGATACACAAATTCTGCGATCTATTGTTTTTGACACAAAGCGACGTGCTCTCACTCCGAAGGCCCGCGGCCGACTGAAGGAAGCTGACAGGACTCACCGCATCGGTGCCGCGAATTTGTATAGGAATTTCAATCGGAGAAATTTGATTAATTTATATTTAATTATCTTCAAACTTCTAAGTAAAATAACTTATGAAATATTATTAACAGGTCTTTTATCTTTGTAGACACCTAAACAAATCCGGGCCAGTGTATGGGAAAGGTATGAAATATGTGAAGACGCTAAATGCTGTTTTTTGGGATATTTACGGTTTTAGTACAACTTTAGCAATTATTTTCGAAGTGATCATTGATTTAAAACTTGATTTGAATGTGCTTACTAATAGAACAGTTCTTTGTTATTCTTTGTATTTTTTTATAGGAGATAACAGTAACATTTCTTTAACAAATTTCTGAAATTACCAGAGGATGTTTTCATATGTTACAACCTTAATCACTCAATACAAAGAAAATTTAACTACTACGACACAAAAATCAAAAAAATAACAAAAGTTTGGTTAAAATGGTTTGACATCTTTCATTGTCGACGCGACGTCTACCGTCGCGTTTTATCGTTCCGAATGGATATTAGGTGGGTGGTCGTGATTTCCCATTCGGAACGGTCATGATGGTCGTGACGTCACGTGAGCGATGATAGCGGCTGATAGCCCGTCCGTCGCGGAACAGAAGGTGACACTTGAGCTGGGGCGCGTTCCGTGACGCGTCTTTATGCGCCAAAATCGATTACTCTACATACACACAACGTCTACAAACGAGAACATCGTTTTGCATTGTATCTGTCACCGTAATATTGTAAAAACCGCGAAATTACAATCTTACGGTTTTAAATCCGTTAGATGGCAATCTGTAAATTTATTGTGAACTGTACCTAACTTCATACATTATAACGCGTTCACCGCGCTCCAAAAGATCATTGTAACGCTGTAAAAAATAAAGCTAACTCGGACGGAACGGGGGCGGTGCGGGGCGCGGCGGCGCGGCTCCTACCTCGTCGGTAAACGCTATAATCGATTTTGGCGTGATTCGGAACGACGGAGGGTTGACACTTGAATCTTCATTCTTTGTTCTGAGCTTCATTCATTCATACACCTGAATCCTGAATACACAAACACATTTGACCATGGACTTAGTTAGAGTATTGTTAGAGTAGTACTTCCATGCATTTGACAAATAGATGGCCTAAAAGGACTTGATTCCAGGCCAGGGCCGTAAAATCTAAAACAAAAAAAAGACAATAGATGACTGACGCTCAGACTGACGACTGCTGGCTGAGGATGACTGACATTTATTTCTTATTGTACGCTGTACGGCTCTCTCTGTATTATTTTCTTCCTCCTATAACTCTTGCTTTGCTTAGCCTGGGAGTTTGCTAGCACTATAAGACATCGCCAGAAAAAACCAGCGGAAGCCCATGAAGTAGACTCTTCTGTCTTTTGAATGCAATACTATCGTACCTACATGTTATGTGCTCGCAAGTAGAGTCATTGCTAACGTTCGTTCGGGTTCGGGCCCACACCGGCGGCGGGCGGCGGCGCCTGTTGTACAAAGTGCAGTCAGATGTGCAGTGCAGTTCCCTTTCCGCTGTTGTCTGTCCGTGTCCGTATACACTTGCACAGTCAAACATAATTAGATGGCTTGGCTCCATACTTATACATGTATGTACGATCGCCTGCGCCTAAAAGTATACAAGCAGTTATAAGCGGCATTCACTCGTTAATATGACCCTGCCCGTATACTTTACGCAGGCGCCCGTACGGTACGACTACTTCAGAGGAGAACCGGGCCATACGACCGATACTGTTGTTGTTTACATTTTCCGGATCGCCGGTGGTTCACTCATTCATTTTATACCTACCTATATCAGGTACTTACTTACCCCTTATTTATACACACACCACACCTCCTATCCTACTACCTCTAGGTACCAACCAATAATGCGGGGAGGGCGGCAAAGGCACATTTTTGGTCATGCAGCATGCATGCAGCCAATATTATTATAACCCCTCTGGGTGCGACACAGGGGGTCAGCTAACACCTATTACCACTACGAAAACGAATCTCATGGTACCGCAGCTTGCAAAACAACTAAGTATACCTAGAGTTGTTTTACAAATTGTGTTAGGAATAACTTATTTGGTACCACTTTACAAGCGTCCTCTTCTGTGATCCAAATAGCAAACATCGATACAGCTGGCAGTTAGGTACGCAAGTAAGATTGTTTGCGTTGCAGTCATGCAGCTGATGCATGTATTGTGTCGCGGCTTGTTTGTTTGTTTACCGGCGCACAAGCTGCGCGTGAGTGCGTCGCGTCGTCGTCGTCGCGAACCTCCTCCGTGTTGGCATCGCGCCATGTGCGCCCGCGTCGGTCGCTATATCGCGGTCGCGGTTACTCACAAAACACGGTTTTCCAACAAAAAATAACCAGAGTCTGCTAGTCTGCTGTAGTCGACCGCCGCGCCGGCCGGACACGTCTACTTCTCGCTTACGAGCTATTACTTTTAATCGGCGTGCATAATTTACTGCTAATAGCTTTTCGCAAACTATTGATGACTGGCCGTTCGTGAGTGATTGCAAGCGTCAACGTTAATAAGTGTAACAGCGACGGTCACGCTCGACTGCCGCTGGAGCCGCTGGAGGCGCCCGCCAGCGCTGCCAACTGGGCCATCAGTGAGCGCCCGCGCATCTACATCACGCTACTGACCTAACCTACTCGCTACACGCTGATGTTGTGAATTGGAGCACTTGACGTAAGTAAAGACAGCCCAATTTACTTTTATTGATCTTTTATGCTAAAGCTTTATGAGATAGGTGCATGCAGTAGTGTATGGCAGGGCCCTGGTTCTGAGATGCATCGGTACAATACAAGGCCTGCACTGACGCACGCGCTGCTAGTAAACACTGGCGTATTATTAGCGGGAACGTTATCGCTACATATTATTCTGATGATGCGTGTGAGTGCAGTGCATCGTCGTTTATATCTTTGGTCGCTTCTTAGAGCCGACACAGAAAATTCGAATTATTACTGCTGTCCTACTCTTGTCCTACAATCTTTTAGCAAAAAAGCTCATATTCTTTATTGCACAGAAACTTGAAAAATACATTTACAAGAAATATTATACGCAAAGGCGAGCTTAATTACTTATCTCTAAAGAGAGATTTAATGTAGTACCACATATGTTAGCTCGTAAAGGTAATAATCTTCTGATTGTTGACGTGGTCTGGTCTCGTCTGCTGCCAGAGTGCCAGGTAGATAAGGGAATTAGAATAGAGACCAAAGTTGCTCGATGTCCGTTGACTGCTGTTTCCTGTAATTTTTGACCAACTTCAAAAAAGGAGGGGGTTATCAATTGGGTTTATGTAATTTTTATCATTTTTAGGGTACCGTACCCAAAGGGTGACAAACGGGACGATATTACTAAGGCTCCGCTGTCCGTCTGTCCGTCCGTCAGCGGGTCCTAGAGCACGAACCGTAATAGCTAGAAAGTTGAAATTTTCACAGAATGTGTATAGGTATACTGAAATACGAATGTAGTATATGCACACACTAACCCTACGTACTCTATATATAGCCTGTATTGTAATACTCATTGCGCATTACACGACTGTCTATCGAACATGTGACTTGTCATTTCACACCAATAGACCCATCCTATCACATGGCGACCTTGCCTAGCCATGCTCTGGCTGGCACAAAGAATCTGAGGAAAATGAAGTAAGAAGAAAATAGAAGAATATCCACCTATCACGAAGACCACTAACAAGCCGTACGAAGAAGAGAACGAGCGTTGCACAATGTTACCAAGTGTGACGGTAACCAGGTTCCAGTAAAGAAGCAGATGACCAAGGAGGAAGAAAGAAAATTATTTAGAAGATGCTCGATAAATAACTCAATACAGAGCGAAGAGGAAGTTAGCTGCTGGGTGCCGGGCGTTTTCCAAGCCTCTGATGCGAGTGATGATGCTGGGCGCTGGGTGCATAGTACGGGATCAAGTGAGGAGCAGCCGGCTGAGTACGAGTCCAAGGAGCTGGTGTCCCGGAGCGAGCTGCACGAGCCACGTCGGTGACCACGCGGTGATGACGCACGACCACGACACGACGAGCGTGAGCGTGACCTACTTCGGTGATTTTGCTACATGCCTACTGTGAGTTGTAATTTTGCATTATTGTATATGATATGACTCAGGAATTCAATAATTTACGTGATAAATTAGTTAAAAATTAGAAATGTGGATAGTATTTTGACTCAGGTGAACCAAGAAATTAAAAGTAAGAAATGAGCTCTGATAGACAGATAGTCAGACGAATACAGATTTAATTCAAGAGGAGAGTTATCAGGATTGTGTAAAGTAAATTCATCAAAAATGGCGAGTGCATTTGATATAAAGACGGCCATTTCCCTGTTGCCTGTGATGAACGGCCAGGAAGAAGTTACAAAGCAATTAATTGATGGAATAAAATTATATGAATCTCTGATAAGTGAGGCCACTAAATGCCAATTGATTGAATTCGTCCTGAAAACTCGTCTCTCAGCTAGTGCCAAGTTACGTTTAAAGAGTTCTTATACAGACGTGACTAGTCTTGTGGATGATATCAGGAAATTTTTACTCCCGAAAAAGTCGTCAGTTACCCTACAAACGCAATTATTTAGGGCAACCCAAGGGCGTAGGAGTATTGAAAAATTTGGCGAAGAGTTAGAGAATTTGTTCGTCAATTTAACCCTAGCACAGTCTGATGGCGACTCGTCTAAGTACGAGATTTTGCGGCCACTAAACGAGAAGACTGCTATTAAGCGGTTAGCGGATGGTTTGTCGGATAGGCGACTTAGCACCATTATCGCATCGCGACAGTTTTCTTCGTTACCCGAGGCAATTAGGACGGCGTTAGATGAGCAGTCCATGTGTGACCAAAATCAGGATCAGGCCATGCATTATAGGACTTCTCACCATGGAAATCAAAGAGGCCGTAATCGCGGATTTCGTGGCCACAGAAATAATTACACGCGTTCATATCAACCGAATAGAGGTAAAAATTATAATATTCCGAGTAATAAAAGAGGTAATTCGGTTTGGAACTCAGATTACATAGGTAATCGTACGACGCGGCGCGCGCGTCAGCATTTTCGCGGCGGCGAGCGCTCGCGGTACCAAGTTCAGCACACGAATTCCAATGATCAAGTAACCATGCAAAATAATGACGAGAATCAGTTTTTTCGTGCCTAAAGAAGGTTCAAATTCAATTTTTAGTTACGGTAATTATTATGTAGTAACTTGCAACCTTAGACAGAATGAGGAGTTGAATCTATTAATAGATAGCGGTGCAAGTTTGTGTGTACTTAAGTATGAATGTTTAGCAGGTAATAAAAATCTAGAGAGCCGAATAGTAAGACATAGAATAGTAATTAAAGGAATAAGTGGTAATTTAGAATCTTTCGGATATATTGATCTAGATATTATTATTAAGGGTATATTTTTTAGGCAGAGATTCTACATATTTGAGACTCTATCTTGTTACGCCAATGGAATATTAGGCCAAGATTTTTTTAAACGCTACAATGCGGTATTGAATTACAAAGACGGTACTTTGTGTTTGGAGAACCAAGACCGATCTATTGTTACAGAAGTCAGTGATAATAATGTGTTTACGATTCCGCCACGATGCGAGGTAATCAAATACATGCCGACGACACTGGGAAGTGATTGCGTCATATTAGCGAAAGAGATAAGTAAAGGTGTGTTCACAGCAGGAATAATTTCGAAACCGAGTGATGGTTCGATTCCGGTTAGAATTTTAAATACTACTGATAGTTCTATAAATATAAGTAGGAATAGTTTAGATATTTACTCATTAGAAGAGTTTGATGTGTGTAATTTCGATGAGGATAGAGTGACATCCAATCGAGTTAAGACTTTGTTCAACGAACTAGCCTTAAAGTCATATTTAAATGATGAGGAAAGACGAAGCATTGAGAACGTATGTGCTAAGTATGCCGACGTTTTTCATTTGCCAGGAGATACACTCTCTACGACGAATTTATTGAAGCATTCTATAAAGTTAAAGCCAAACGCGTCTCCAGTATACGTGAAGCCTTATCGACTTCCGAATGCGTTAAGAGGTGAAGTTCAGAGACAGATAGATGACATGATTAGGAATGATATTATTGAAGAGACAGCATCAGAATGGTCTAGTGCAGTACTACTAGTACCTAAGAAGACGGATAGATCAGGAGAGAAAAAGTGGAGACTTGTAGTTGATTATCGACAACTCAATAATAGGATACAGGACGATAAATTCCCTTTACCTAATATTACAGAGATTTTAGATTCATTGTCAAATAAGATATACTATTCGAAATTGGATTTAAGTCAGGGATATTATCAGTTATCACTTGAAAATGACTCAAAGAAGTATACTGCGTTTACTACTGATAAGCAGTACCAGATGAAGAGATGTCCAATGGGATTAAAAACATCTCCAAGTGCTTTCTCACGACTTATGACTATAGCAATGTCTGGTTTAAATTATAAAGCCTGTTTTATTTATTTAGATGATTGCATAGTTGTAGGTAACTGTCTAGAAACACATAATATGAATCTGATGAAAATTTTAGAAAGATTGCGTAAAGTCAATTTGAAATTAAATCCGTTAAAATGTGAATTTTTACGTAAAGAAATAATTTATTTGGGACATAAAATTACATCTGAAGGTATATTTCCCGATCCAAGTAAAGTCGAGGCACTAATTAATTATCCTGTCCCTCAGAACTCAGATGATGTCAAAAGATTTGTTGCATTTGCTAATTATTATAGACGATTTATACAGAATTTCGCAGCAATAGCTCACCCTCTAAATGCGTTAAGTAAGAAAAATGTAACTTTTGAATGGACTACCGAGTGTGAGTCCGCATTCCAGAAACTCAGACAGATTTTAATTAGTCCCAAGGTTTTAGACTACCCAGATTTTTCAGAAAAGAATACTTTTACTTTGCAGACGGACGCTTCAAAGTTAGGATTAGGCGCCGTACTGTCTAACAGTAATGGTAAAGTTATTGCGTATGCGAGTAGGAACTTGAAACCAGCAGAAACGCGATACCCCGTGATTGAGCTAGAGCTATTAGCTATAGTTTGGTCTGTACGACATTTTAGACCTTATTTATATGGTAAAAAGTTTTGTATAAAAACCGACCACAAGCCATTAATTTATTTGTTCAATATGTCTGATCCTTCAAGCAGATTAACCAAATTCAGACTCTATCTAGAGGAGTATGATTTTGAGATTAGTTACGTCCCCGGAAGACAAAATGCAGCTGCAGATGCGTTGAGTCGAATTCCGATGACCTGTAAAGATTTAAAGGATATGCATGAGCATGTTGTATCAGTCATGACGAGAGCACAAACTCGTAGGTTACGTGTGAACAATGAGACTGACTTGACAACTGAGACTCCATCAACCCTAAGGTCTGATCAGCCTAAGGTAGTGGAAATTCTCAAAAGACCGACAAATAGTGTAGAATTGATGTTATGTATGAACCAGAGTACTCTTAACCAAATAATGAAGTTGAATAATATCACTAGTGATGAAGGAAATTGCATTTTATTGCCTGAAAAAGCGGCGTTATACGTAAAGTCTCGATCGCTATCTACCATCTGTGTGTTAGCGAGAGAATTACGTAGTTTTTGTAAGAAAATGCATCTCAACGAGCTCGTAATTATGAAAAATAAGCATAATGAACATATTATGAATATTATATTGAGAGAAATGCATAAGTTGGATGACATACCCAAGCTATTAGTAATTAATGACGTCACGAGAATTATAGATAATGATACGAAAACAGTAATAATGAACGATTTCTGTTGGATTATTCGATTGAGAATCGATTGTACAAAAACTAATCTGTGAAACCGCCACACTTGATGTTTGGTTGGCTACACTGTATTTAAAAAGTTAGTTCATAGCTGTGTTATAAAAGGCGTTGTAACCGCCCAGACCCTCCTTGTTTCTGGTGTGTTCTCAAGCTGATAGGACATAGTCGTATAGCCTTCCAAGTACATTAAATTCCCGCCAATATAAGGAATTGAGTTAAACTACTAAACCGTCGTTTCTCTTAAATCTTAACTCTGCAAATAGGCTCATACCCAATAGGTTATGTGCCCAGTGTGCCGCGAAATGAATCTACTGTGCAAATATTAACTAAATTTCAAAAATGGAAACGAAAAGACCAAAACGTAACATCCAACCTTTTGCTGGTGAAAAATACGCAGCATGGAAGTTTTGAATTCGCGCGTTACTAAGTGATATTCCCCTCGTGAGCCACTTCGCCACATTCGACGAGCTGATTTCGGAGCTGTTGGCGGCCGGCGCAAAACAAAACTTGATGAGACTGACAAGTTCATGCGGCGGCGCAGCTGAACGAAGAATCGACGCCTGCGCCAGATGAGTTCTCAGGCTTCGCATTCATGACGGGCTACTACCAACAAGAGGACGAGCGATTGGAGAACAGGATAACGTTCCTGTTGGACTCTGGAGCGTCCAACCACATCATAAACAGGGAAGTTTTCTTCTACATCTGCTCAAACCTAACCACACCATGTATAGTCTAACCCGTAGTTTACGAGATTATCCCACACGCTCGAAGTAGTTGTTGAAGTTATGCGTTAAACTAGAATTATTGCTGGATTACTATTTATTGATGTTACTAGGTATACAGTTGTATAAAGACTCAGCTAAGCTATAGTTAAATATCATACATGTAAGTTCGCATGACGCGTGACTTAAACTAGGTTGCTGATCACAATATTGTGCGGCGTGACCGTACACACCAGTTAAAATTTTAATTGCTAAAACTGGACAATTTATTTCAGCTACGAAGAAGGGATCAATTCAAGTTGTGAGCGACACAGGTGCTTTTCTGCCCCGAAGTGCCGTACAACCTGCTGTCGGTGTCCAAAATGCAGCGAGCCAGCCTGAGCGTTGTTTTCGACCAACATGGAGCCCACATCACTGACTGAGGTGGTAAGAAGCTCATGAATGGTATGTGTTGAAACAACTTATTTGCTATAATGTTATCTGTGATAGTGCATCGCTCTGTTTCCCAAATATGCACGAACAACAGTGACTATGAATTATGGCATCAACGATTGAGTAAAAATAAATTCCAGGAAATAAATGGCATTCATATGATGGACGATATAAAACTAATTGAATCAGTGGTTCCTAACGAAAAATTGTGTGAACCGTGCATTACTGGAAAACAGACGCGACTGCCCTTTTACCCAAATGTTACTGGATTTTTGAAAATTGGAAATTGGAAATAATTTTGAAATCCAATGAAACAAAATTGGTCGTTTTAGCGATCGGTAGTAACAGAGAGTAAGGATAAATAGCCAGTAAAGCGACCATTGTATATTGTGCATTCAGATGTGTGCGCGCCTATCACTCCTCCAACAATTGATAACAAAAATTACTTTATATTGTTTGTCGATCAATTCACACACTATTGCGTAACTTACCTGATAAATAACTTATAAATCAGATGTGTTCGCTTGTTTCAAAGACTTTTTGCAAAGTGTGAAGCTAAATTCAATTCAAAATTAGTAAATCTCTACTGTGATAACGGTGGCGAGTATTTATCAACCGAGATAAAAAAAAAAAAAAAAAAAATTGCGTGCCAAAAGGTATATATATCATTTAACGGTTCCACGAACGCCTCAACTCAATGGTGTTTCAGAGCGTATGGTAAAAACGTTAACTGAGAAAGCCCGTGCTATGATTCATGTCATGAGGCAAAGTTAGATAAAGTATTTTGGGGCGAAGCAGTTTTAACTGCAGTGCATTTAATAAATCTAACACCAATGAGGGCATTAAAAAAATAAATCTCAGACACCATATGAGTTATGGCATGGTAAAAGCCGGTTCTAAAATACCTAAGGGTCTATGTCCATAATAAAACCAGTAAAGCAAAGTTTGACGACAAATCGTTAAAAAAAAAAAAAAAACTGGTGGGCTATGAACCAAACGGATATAAAGTTTGGAGTGTAGAATGCGAAAGGTTTGTGACTGTGATAAAAGTTATAATAAATGAGACAAATTTCCAACCAAGGAATCCAGGCCTAAGTTTAAGCCTGAAGAGAATGTTCAAAATTCTCATGACAAAACTGATAATAATGATGGTCTATCTAAATCAGTGTCAAAGTCTCAGTGTAGAAATAACTCTGAAGCAGATCAGGTGAAATCTGACCACAGTCCCAACAAAATTCGTAAAAGACCCAAAAACGCAAAACAATGTCATACCTATTAAAATCACAGATGAGAGTAAAAGCACAGATTAATAAAAAGGTAAAAGTAATTAATTGAGGAGGAGCGATAGAATTAGAGGTCGGTGTATGTTATGATCTTATGATGAAACTGATGATGAATATTTACCAGTGTGCTCAATCATTGATTTGTAAAGTACCTAGTTCATTTGAAAAGATAAAAACTAGAGATGATAGAATTCATTGGGATAGCGCAATAAAATATGAATTAAACTGCCTTAAGGAAAATAATACTTGGTCAATACAATACCAATTGTAAATGGATTATCACTATCAAACATAACGAATATGAAAAACCTTTAAGATATAAAGCTCGACTTATAGCTAGAGGCTTTAGTCAAGAATATCTAGTAGACTACAATGAAACATTTGCGCCTGTAGCTAGGATTGCTATTACTGGTTCATCACTTAGATGTTAAAACTGCCTTTTAAATGGTAAGTTATACATGGAAATTCCTGAAGGGTAATTTATACAGGCAACAAAGTATGCAAGCAGGCTGCAAGATGTTGGTTTGAAGTCTTTGAGCAATCCCTAAAAGAGAAAGGTTTCAAAATTCGGATGTTGATAAGTGTATATATGTATTAGATAAAGGAGAAATTCATAAAAACATTTATATAGTACTATACGTCGATGATTTAGTCGTTGCGTGTGCGATGTCCAAACAATGAATAATTTTAAAATGTATCTAATGAAAAATTTAAAATAACTCATATGAATGAGATAAAATTATTTATAGGTATAAGAACAACTAGATAAAATGGTACATTAGATCAAAGTTAGTATATACAATCAATACTGTGTAAATATATTATGCAGGAGTGCAATCCCGCAAGTACTCCTCTAGAAAGTAAACCTAATTATAAGGCTCTGAATTCAGACGTTAAATATGATGCGCCCTGTAAAAACCTTATAGGCTGTTTGATGTATGTTATGCTATGTACTCGGCCAGATCTAAGTGCGAGTGTCAATATATTGTGCAGATACACAAATAAGAATAATAAGGAGTTGTGGCAATGTCTTAAAAGAATGCTTAGATACCTGAAGGGCACAATTGATTTAAAATTAGTGTATTAAAGAGGTAATTTTGAGAATGTACTGTGTGAGTATGCAGATTCCGATTGAGGTGGAGATAAAAGTGATACACGTAGTACAACAGGATATATATTTTAGTCTTTCCATAATTGTACAATAACATGGTGTACAGAAAGTGTACAGAATGTGTAAGAAACAGTCCTCCGTTGCAGCTTCTTCGAAAGAAGCGGAATATATGGCACTGTATGAGGCTGTAAAGGAAGCTTCATGGTTAAAATCACTAATGTTAAGCAATAACATACAAATTGTAACACCCATTACCATTTTTGAAGCAATAACGGCTGTATCAGTGTTGCGAAGAATCCTACAAGCCACAAAAGGTCCAAGCATATAGAAATTAAATATTACTTGACCCGTGAAAAAGTAGAGAAAAATGTAATCAAATTAAATTACATACCAACAGGTGCACAACTGGCACATCTGATGACGAAGCCGCAACAATCAGTTTTCAAAAACTAAGAGTGGACATGGGTCTACAATAAATGTTTATTGTGTTACAAATATGTACATTAACAAAATCATTGTTTAAAAATGATAATATTAAGTTAAATTATTATGACATGATCTGACTAGGTTTTTCTGGGTTTTCCCTAGTCCTTGCAACGAATGTTGGATCATAACAATATATAATTACTCCCAGCAGTTACTTGGAAGGAAATATGTTCTGTGTAGGTATTGCAATATGTATACCTTAATTATAAAATGATTTCAAAATCATGATCAGTTTTTGAGGGGGCGTGTTGGATTATTCGATTGAGAATCGATTGTACAAAAACTAATCTGTGAAACCGCCACACTTGATGTTTGGTTGGCTACACTGTATTTAAAAAGTTAGTTCATAGCTGTGTTATAAAAGGCGTTGTAACCGCCCAGACCCTCCTTGTTTCTGGTGTGTTCTCAAGCTGATAGGACATAGTCGTATAGCCTTCCAAGTACATTAAATTCCCGCCAATATAAGGAATTGAGTTAAACTACTAAACCGTCGTTTCTCTTAAATCTTAACTCTGCAAATAGGCTCATACCCAATAATTTCCATCTATTACCCACAAGCGGACACGCTGGGATAAGTAGGATGTTGAATAATATTAAAAAGTACTACTATTGGCCAGGAATGAGTAACGATGTTACGAAATTTGTAAATAAATGTAAGAGTTGCAAAATTCAGAAGCACTCAAATAGGCATACGAATGAACCAATGGTTATTACGACTACAGCTACGAAAGCTTTTGAGAGAGTTAGTTTAGATATAATGGGTCCTTTAGACATAGATAATAATAATAATAGGTATATTTTAACTTTACAGTGTGACTTAAGTAAATACGTAGAGGCTTATCCTTTACAGACGAAAGATACTGTTTCGGTAGCAAAGGTATTTGTAAATAACTTTATTCTTAGGTATGGTTTAGTAAAGCAAATTCTGACAGATCAAGGAAAGGAGTTTATGTCTTCAGTATTTTCAGAAATATGTGATTTACTCAAAATTCAAAAATTGAACTCAACGGCTTATCATCATGAGACGTTAGGTGCTTTAGAAAATACGCATAAAAGTTTAGGAGCTTATCTTAGGATACAATGCGAAAATAACAAATCAGATTGGAGCGATTGGATTCCATATTGGTGTTTTTCATTTAACACAACGGTTCACACTGAGACAAAATACACTCCATATGAATTAGTTTTCGGAAATATTTGTAACTTGCCAAACAACTTGCAAACCACAACTGTAGATCCATTGTACAATCCCGACTCTTATCCTCTAGAACTAAAATATAGACTTCAAAGAGCACAAGAAGATGCTAGAAGAAATTTGTTAAATAGAAAAGAATTAAGAAAGCAAAATTATGACAAAAATGCTAATCCAGTAAAATATAAGAGTGGAGATTTAGTTTTATTGAAGAATCAAGTTGGCAATAAGTTGGATAAAATTTATTTAGGACCTTATAAAGTTATTGAAGAATTGACCCCAAATGTAAAAATCAATAGAGATGGTAGAGAATATGTTACTCATAAAAATAACACGAAATTGTTTGAATAGAAAGTTTTAAATTAAGAAGTGTATTATTTAAGTTAGATTAAAATGAAATTTTTAAGTTAATGTAAGAATGAAATAATACCCTATTTTTACTCTTAAGATTTATTAGATTGATGTTTTGATGTATTCTGAATTGTTTTAAATGTTATAAAAAATAAGATATATATTTTTCTAAAAAAAAAAAGGGGGAAGATGTAGTATATGCACACACTAACCCTACGTACTCTATATATAGCCTGTATTGTAATACTCATTGCGCATTACACGACTGTCTATCGAACATGTGACTTGTCATTTCACACCAATAGACCCATCCTATCACAATACAAACATGCAAACATACAAACATACAGACATACAAGTGAAGCTAATAAAAGCGTGTTAAATCGCTCCCATAACACCCTTTACTTCATAATTATCAAGTAATCCACGATCTTGTATAAAAACAAGACTTCATAAAGTAAAAAATAAAATGCCTCGATTTCGGATAAATACTCAGTGTAAATGATAAAAACTCAGTAAATACTCAATTTTGCTAAAAACTCAGTAAAATACCAAATGCTTTTTACCCAGACCGCCCATCTCTAGGCGTGGCGTTTTTCCACTTATTATTTCAAACTCTGCCCTGATCCACCTCTGAACTTCTATACGCCCCTTCAAACGCAACTGTAATCTCTAACCTGTTAAGGGTCCCGGAGACGTATCAATCTTGCATGACAAGCATGCTTGATTCAAGCAAAATTGAACGTTTACCGCGTAGGCTTGACGCTACCGTCAAGCATTGTGCGGCTTGACGGAGATTGACAGAAATTTTAATTGACGGGGCGGATAGATGCGCGCGCTTGACGGTCCATCAAGCGGCTTGACGAGTTTCTTTCATTTGCGGGCGCAACGTTGAAGATGGCGGACGAAAATGAAATAGACGTGCCTCTGACAAACGCCGGCGCCGGCATTTTACCGAGCGAGACTTCGTTCTTATGTTAATATCTTTGTACAGGGATTTCCCCTCACTTTGGAAATCCAAATCAAACGAGCAAATAAAAATAAAAGAGCTATTGCTTTGGCAAACATTGTTAAGGCGTTGCAGCTATACAAACCAAACTACACAGAAGAATTAGGTACTCAAGAAAAAAAAATACGCGTGTAGCACCGTACACGTGTTAGAAGTAAAACTTCTGTAGCTAGATCATTAAGTGGTACCTATACTATACACCTATACCTACCTATACTAAAAGAGATTTAAATTTCCAATTTTGAGATCCAATCTCTGCTTCAAGTTACTTTTATGTTTCAGACGTCCGATTATTTGAAATTATTTTATACTTGTACTTACTTTTAATACGTCATGTCATTTATTTCCCACCATTCCTTATCTACAATTTCTCGCGCTCGTGGTGATATACTTAACTCATTCAATAGTGTCACTACTATTTGCATCTCGCTCAGATTATATACCATCTGACGTCACGTCTTTAAGCCGTCTCGCTCAAATGTATGCATTGCTTTGCTTGTCTCTGTGCCCAGTCCCTTTATTTAATTGATCGAGTACGTATTTTCAACTATTCCAAGTTAATGTGTACCTGCGGGGCTACCATAAGGCTTGCCACTCACCTCAGTCGCGCAGATAAATGACAAAGAAGATGGCTAAATCAATATATGGACGACTGCCCCAGACATGTACAAAGACTTCTCAACAGCCAATAGCATTTAAATATTCATTCATAAATTTAATTTACTGCGTCTGTATTTAGTTTGTAGAACTTGAAGAAAAAAAATAATTAAATATAGGTAAATAAGAGTTGTTACTCAATACTCCGTGATTCCAATATGATTCCGTGACCTTTGCCGTCGCTAGAAATAAGCACCATTTTGCAATAACATGCAACATAACGCCATCTAGCCACTCCTCTGGAAACCTCCTGTTTTCAACAGTTTTGCTAGTTGGCAATTGGCAATTATGTTGCATGTTATTTTTAACGATGGCAAAAGTCACTAATCAATGGCGGAATCATAGAGTATGAAGTGACAACTCTTAATTATTTAATAATTTCCTTCAAGTTCTACAAACTAACTAAAGACGCAGTAATTTATGAGAGAATATTTAAATGCTATTAATTGGCTGTTGAGAAGTCTTTGTACATGTCTGGGGCAGTCATTTTGCCAAATTGCCAACTCCTTTCGCGTCTCAATGATGTTTCTCCATAAAATAGCGCGCATTCATTATGATATGACATTAAATTGTGACAAAATGCGTGGCTGGGGTGACTGGCGTGCCTTATGCTACCCCCGCTAACCTATACATACCTACTTTGCTAGGATTTTTTAGGGTTACTTCATCGCGAAGCGATGACGTAACTCTTATTTAATTTTATTCTTGACATTTCCTTAGTCCGCCATACGACATACCTCGATTTTGATATTTTACTTCAACATTATTGACTGGCATGAAGCATTAACTTTAAAATTACAAAAGCTTACTAAAATCAAAATCGTATAATTTCAACAGTTATAACAACAATTCAACTTTAAAATATGTATTACAAAAATTACATACAAACAAATAAGCGAAACAATAAGCCATTAAACTTATGGCTCTGTAAGCTGTAGACCTCGCTTTGGCCGTTTACTACAGATAAACATTAAATAGGTAGGTATAACACGTACTTAGTAGCTAAACTGCTAATTTGTGACTTGAACTGCACTATATAATAAAAAGTGGCTTTAGAACAGTTCTAGGTACCTTCTTATTGTTTTCAAGAAGTCTTAATGCAGCCATCCATCACATCGGAATTTGCTTGAAAACTAAATATCACATTTGGATGATTCTAAGTGACTTTATGCGACTACTAGCTGCCCGTTGCGCGACTACGCAGCGCGTTTTAGGTACCTATTCCATAGTTACCGGCCACAAAACGATTCGTTCATCATTTTAGAAATCCATATCGACCCGTGTGACATTGATGAAACTCTTTTCTTACAAACTGTATGGATCGCATCGCACAACTGTCAAACATAAGTTCCGGTTCCAACAAAGAGGTTGAACGATGTCGTTTTTGGTCACGTCACTGGTTTTGGCCATACCGGAAATCAAGAACTCGTGGAAGAATGCTTAAAATAATTTTTATTTGTTAACGTTTCATCAGGTTTTTCTCTCACTAATTAACATTCTTTATTGTACGAATGTATTATTATCTTATCTGATTAGTTAAAAACCGTATTGAAAATAGTTGCGGTTTTAAAAGTCTTCAGCCGACCCTGACGTCACCGATTCCAATTTCCGTTACATTTCTTAGCCACTCGTGATAGCACCCGGCTAGTAGTAATTGAAAAGCAAATATATGAATAACCCACAGTTGAGAGGTTAAATAAATTTTACCCCCGTGCCCCAAGAAGTTTTACTTCAAAAAAACATTGACGTGAGGTGAGGACTAATTTCAATAGGGAAAAGGTCAGAATTGAGAAAGCTACACGGTCTCGCGCCTCCCCTGATGATATACCGAAGACGAAGCTCTTCTATTACGACGAAATGGCAGCATTTTTATCGGACCAAATGTGCTTAAGTAAGACCGAAATCTCAATTTATACCACTCCTTACACCATCGTCTCTTTCTTTTTTTTTTTTTAATAGATAACGCTAGAGTTATTGCAAGGAATGCCATATCTGCGTTGGAAAACATTATAATATAACCGTTTTACATAACAATAAAACGATTATTATGTGCCGAAAGAAAACACAGCATCGCTTGTGAAGAAGCAGTGTATACTCACCTTTACATTGTTCATATTGATAGTGTAAAATAGGCTTAAACCGTCTATACTTCCCTTTTTTACCTCATCTCTTGCCTATGGTCCTGTCACCGCAAGGCGCCGGTGGCGCTGTCAATGTCATTGTGTCTTCACCAGGAAGAACTTCTTGCGATGCTGTGTTTTCTTTCGGCACATAATAATCGTTTTATTGTTATGTAAAACGGTTATATTATGTGCACTTCTGAAAACACAGCATCGCTTGTGAAGACGTGTTTGTTATCTGCTGGTGACTAGAATAAAGAACACGCAATGATGAGCTATAATAGTAAGGGATGAGAGGAATTAAGTATAAATAATACTTAATTTCAAAAGTTTAGATACTTGAAGTATCCATTTCTTAGTAAGATAGGTAGATAGTTTCTCTACTGTCTCAGACAATATAAAGAAATTAAGAACTACCAACTTGAACACCAAGTAACAAAAAAGTTTTCTTGCATAGTAGGAACTAACATTAGTAATCTAGCGACACATAGTAATCAACAGATATGGTAGTTTTTTATAAATGTGAAAAGTCTATAAAATCCAGTACATAACATGTATAGCTGGGTAATAGAGATCAAATAAATCGCACCTTCGCTGAATACTTAATGTAATTTTATATTGTTTAAAATTCTTAAATAAATTGTTTTTATTGTCGCGTTCCTGTGTATAATCTCTCGGCAATAATGTTTCCCTAAGGTCTCCGCTGCTTACCAGTTACCTCTATCAAATATCTCCTGCACAGGTTTATTTTTTAACCCGGCTAGTGGAGCAACTGCTCATCCGCTTGAGCCAAGTAAAGCAGATGCTTTACAGAAGTACTGGCTTCCTTAAGGAATGAGCATACCCAACTTTCAATTATGGTACTGGAGGCAGGCTTTGGAGTACCCCTAGTAGTGATGAATAGATGTGATCATAATTCTTGAGAATTTGTATTCTTAGTTAAAGTAATTGTCAATCCGTTTTATTGGGCTTAATTCTTCTTATTTTTATTAGCAATTAATTTCCATCCAGATTGGCGTCTAGAACCGTTATCCGTTATCGTTAGATCAAAAAACAATCTGGAGGCCGATTTATTTACCATGAACATGTAAATTATTGACGCAGATGTTCTCAGCAGGGTTAGATCATGAATTCTGCGACCTGACACCGACAGAAAAATAGTAGCACAGCTTCTTGCAGCCTAAAATAATGAGTTCTTTTGCGTCTTGTGAACAACTTGAAAGCCCTTCAATTAGCTGTCTTATAGGATAGCATCCCAGATAGGAGCTTTGAACAGAGAATCTAGAATTATGTATGGTCTTCAATCTTTGTTTTACCATAAAGTTTGAAGATATTATTATCTTCTCTCGTTCAACGCAAAATAAGTAGCTACTGCTCATTTTTACACAGGCATTGTTCTAGCCAAGCATTCCTTGAAGAAGGTGCCTGCTAAGAATTGAGCCACATTTTTACATCAGCTTAACCTCCTAACAGGTGGCTGATATGATAAGAAAAGTGATAATCATAGACTGTATCCAACTCTACTTTAATAATTCTTTATCTGCTTGCGACCATGCAGTTCTCTGCTTCTCTCCCCTCAATTTTCGAGACTGTCAGGCTCAGTTTTCCTAACTGTGGAGGTGGGAGTCCCAATGTTAGGTCCAATAAACAACCTTTGTAAGTTGGTTATATTCATGGACTTGTCTAGAGCACGAGCCAGGAGATCCGCTCTCCAAAAAAGGCTGTTCCCAATCTGGGGCTACTAGCAGAATGTTCACCTCAACCTGTTGAGATATGTGAGAACTCTTGGTATTAGGTTAGGTAGAGGAAATATCCAGCCTAAGCGGCGATTCTAGTCTTTTGAAAACGAGTCTATGAATTTGGCAGAGTAATCGCTACAATCTAGAATTTTGGACTTACATATTCGGGTACAATAGCCAATCTTTTGACACGAATAGATCTACGTCTGATTCGCCCCAATGCCTAAAAATCTCCGTGATTGCTTGGGGTAGTAGGTGCCACTCCGGCACCAGACGTCCGCGGCAGTCGGACCGCTATGGAGTAGTACATATGTGCCTGGCAGGAAATGAGCGGTCATCATTATATCTATTAGATCTGCCTAGAATATTTAATAGTTGGGATGTCAAATTTAAGAGGCCTATTTAGCGAATTATTTAAAAACCCTACGTAATAAGCGACTATAGTACTATTGTCTGTCTATAGCAGTATAAGAGAGCCTCCGAGGCTTTCTGCCTGGCTATTGAGGGCAGACACCACTGCCAGCAGTTCGTAATTTCGTAATTTCTATTGTGCCACACAAGAATGACATACAGGAAACTAAGTTCCTTCATGTTACAGTGCATGGCCTCTGATGAGGGAACCATGACTCTGGCATCACTTTTCTGTTTAACATTGCGCCCCAAACCCGATCTGAGGCGTCTGTAGTAAGAAAGTGGGATACCTTTGGCATGTGAATTTGAGTTGTCATGGTTAGGGCTCTGCACCACCAATGTCACACCCCTCCGCGGGATCGATAAACTTTTCCCTGATTTTAGGGTAAATGAAGTGACCTCTAGCAAGTGAATTTGAGTTATAATGGATAGGGCTCCGCGCCACCACTCCAAGTCTGTCCCAACCCTCCGCGGGAGTGATAAACTTTTCCCCGACTACGGGGAATCTGCACTGAACTTTGGCAGATGAATTTGAATAGTCATGGTTAGGGCTCCGCGCCACTACTCTCTGTCACAACCCTCCATGGGAGTGTTAAAATTTTCCTTGGTTAATTTTGGACGAACTGTCAGAGAAAGATCTGCAAGTACTGATATTGAAGGGTGTTCCCCTTGGGATCACCAGACACGCCAAAATGAGCTGTCATAGTAGGCATTGTATCTATCAGAGACTGCCAAAATCCTTCTGTAGTATTTTCGCTATGACCCTGGAGGTTGATATTTGTTCTCAAGCTTGAAGAGCCATCACATTCTTGTCTGTGTCCCAGTATATTCCCAGGCCCAGGAAATCAGGTGATCTTACTGGAGCTATGTTGGATTTTTTGTAATCTACCTATCAACCCAGAAATTCCAAGAACTTGATGGCTTCCGCAGCCTGTAGTGCTAACTTGGTATGGTCCTGGTGGGCCAGAAGGGAATTGTCGAGCTAGACCAGAACTCTCATGCCCTTCTTCTGGAGGATCTCCGCGATCCAAACCGTCACTTTGGAAAACCGTCTTGGGGCTGACGACGGAGTGAATGGGAGTGAAGTCACTTGTCTCGTCACTTGATTGTAAGACCAGTCTCAGGAATTGTCAGTGAGAAGTTGCGATGGCGAGATGAAAGTAAGATAGGCCTTTATAAGCCAGTTATTTGGTTAGGGAAAATCCAGGACAGTGCTCTGAATTATAAGATGAAAATATTTCACCTGAATAAACCTGTTAAACTTCTTCAAGTTGACTATTGCTTTTACTTTGAAAGAAACATCAGGGACAAGAAACCGGGGGTCAAAGTAGTCAGTTTTTCTAGAATACCAAGATCCTTTACTTTCATGTAGTTTTGCAAAATAACTGGTTTTGGGAATTTCAGGGGTTGTCTTTGTATGAAGGGTATACAACATCCTGCTATTGCTTTGAAAATGAAGGGTGTTGCTTACAGTTGTTTCCAAATATCTAAGTAATATTTTAGCTTCCCCCCTCCCCCTGAACACCCTCTTGGAACCAAATTTTGCATTTAGACATGTTTTGATTAAAGGGCCGAAATGATATCTTACCCTTAACATTAGGCCTGGCCTAATCATTATTTGGATTATTGAAAGTCGGTTGAGATTAAAATTTTGGTTCTGATATGGTATCAGGTAACAGGACCACTATTGTGGTCCGCCAAAATTCTGTACTTATAAGAGAATTTTTGTACTTTCAAACAAAGAGTCTTCCGATGGGGGAATACTGCTTAGAGCCCTTTCCGGCTGCAGGGGTTGTTTTGCTAGTAATGCTGGTGCTTTCTGGTCCTCCGGAGACCTGAAAACCTAGTCACTATTGACTATTTGAAGTAAAGCTATAGAACTATGAGTTCATTGCTCCCTAGCAAGGGGCCTTTGACAGAAAAGCCATAACCTACTGTACCTCCGAGGTAATCCTTGGCTTTATTGAACTAGCACAGCTCATCATTAATTTTTAACACAGTTGTCCCTCGAGGCAGTGAAGGATTGTACTGTTTTAGCTTATCTAGTTGAGTTCCATGTTGGTAAGCTAAAGTTCTGTAGGGACTTGAGCATTGTCACCCTCTCCGGAAGGGCTGGCTTTGTAAGCTGAGTAGAAACAATGGTTATTGATGCTTGGCCTAAGTCCAAGTCTGAATTGCAAGCCTGTGGAGGAATTAGGAAAGATTCTCTACTCTTGATTTTGATATTCGAGCCGCCGAGGCTATAAGTATTGTGATAGTATAAGTATACCTGAATGATGAGGACTTTTATCCGAGGGTCCTCCCCTTGTTCATTCTCTTGAAGGAGGGACGCTCGCTTTTGTCAGGATTACACAAGTCGGATGAAGAGCTGGAACTCGCTTCCGACCCATTTTTGTCCGACATATTTCCATTTTCGTTCATTTATGCACACCTGAGCTAAAAGCTAAACACTTTAGTGCACAAATCACTGTCTAAAACTTTGTTTTGAACAATTTTCAACAAAAAATGCACGAACAAGGCGGCGAGAAAACACGCAATGACATTGACAGCGCCACCGGCGCCTTGCGGTGACAGGACCATAGGCAAGAGATGAGGTAAAAAAGGGAAGTATAGACGGTTTAAGCCTATTTTTAACCGACTTCCCAAAGGAGGAGGTTTACAATTCGTCCGTATGTTTGTTTTTTTTTTTTTTTTTTATGTCTACACCCCGATAGCGCCTAAACGGATGGACCGATTTGGAAAATTATTTTTTTGTTTGAAAGGGTTTACCTTCCCATTGGTCCCATTGACACCAGGTCAGGATCTGATGATGGGATCCTGGAGAAATCGAGGGAACTCCTCAAATATTATAGGCAGACCTATAGTGATTTTTGTGTTTTTCTTAATAACTCGTGCAAATGCACATGGTAAGCATAATATTGTGATGCGGAACTGCTGATGAAGACCACATATGGCCACCAGATCTGCTCAATACTAGGTACAAATACAATGCGTGGCTGACGGGCAGGCAACGCATAGCCTAAACCGGTGGACCTAGAGCCATGAAACTTTGTACAGGGGTTCCTTAGTAGCGTGGGGTAGCACTGATATGGGATTTGACAAAATTAATTCCCCAAGGGGGGGGGGGGGGGGAAAGGGGTTACAGTTTGTATTAAACTCGATCTAATCAAATAGGGTTTGTGGAAGTCGGTTTTTTCTAAAGTTTACTTTTTGTTTCAATTATTATACACTATCAATATGAACAATGTAAAGGTGAGTATACACTGCTTCTTCACAAGCGATGCTGTGTTTTCAGAAGTGCACATAATACACGAGTACCGACACGACTCTCGCGGCAACGATCGGTAGGCAACTGCGACGTGCGGCTTGATGGGCCGTCAAGCGTCCCATTCAAGCAAAATTGACTCAAGCATGCTTGTCATGCAAAATTAATGCGTCTACGGGACCCTTTATATCTTCAGCAAAACTCACAACGAACTACACCGGCTTAGAGTATTTCGCTAAATCTCTTCTTGCCTAGTACTTTTTACCCCTAAATCATTTCACCCAGAACACCAGGCACACATAGAGGGTAAGGAAGTATGCCTATTACCTCTGGGTCTTGTGGTCCACCTCCTGTTGCAGCGTGGTGAAGGTGTTGCTCACGATGGTCGTGGTCTCCTCTTCCAGGTCTATCTTCTGTTGCATCTCCACTTCTCGGTTCTTGCGGTCCGCTATCTCTTGATTCCTGAAATTGAGACCACTCGTTTTATAAATACGGACAGGACATGCTTGAAGGTTACATGCACTTTTACTTTTACCCGTACTTTTCTATACCATTGTAAGTACCAAGCTGGCAGCGCTGACCAATAGGTGAACTCTCATTAACAAGATCTCTCTTGATCTCAAGCACAATTCATATTGCCAGTAATGACCCCACAAATACCAGGCTAGCAGCTCTACCCAGGAGCTCACCTCTGCTCCAACGCGATCCGGCTCTCAGTGAGGTTGTCCATGAGGTCCCTCTCCGCGCCGCCGCCGCCCTGCACCAGTCTCGCCTCGATGGACCGGATCTGCTGCTCCAGCTCCTCGGTCCGGCTGCGCTCCGCCTCGATGTAGCTGGCTGCTAGCTGGTGTTCGGTTTCTAGGCTGACGGTTTCTTCTTCCGCTGTGAAGAACATTTGTGTCAGTCCAGCCTTCTGCGCCTATTACTGAGTATAGGCACGCCACAGATACGGTATTTTTGGAACACTTTCCGACCAAGGTCCCGTCTCTTAAAGTAACAAAGAGTAAAAGTAATGTCGAAAGGATTTGGCTCAACTAACACATGGCGATCGATCAATAGACTATAAAATCTGCTGACGACGTTTCCTAGCCAGTAAATAGCATACCAAATACCAGCGTACTTTTTACGACGAGCGATTTTGATCTCATCGAACCATATCACAAATCCATGTTGACACACCCTACCTTCGATCCCCTACACTCAGCACTCACCGCTGTGATGCGTGGGCGTGGTCTTCTTCCCCCCCTTCTCCTTCTTCTGGCGTCGCTCGGGCGCGGGCGCCGCCTGCCGCGCCGCTATGAGGCTGCGCAGGCGCTCGATCTCGGCCTGGTACTCGCGCAGCTTAGCATCTTTCGGATCCTCGTTGCGGATTGGCTTGTTCTTTATCGCTGAAAGACAATAATAAAACATAAACATTTACATACATTGCTTCTGGCCCCACACTAGGATACCTTGTGTCATCATGGGAACCAGAAACAGCGTCATCACAAACATGTAAACGTTTTTGTTTTTGTATGTTAATAGAGGTTTTGATTCATGAATATCTTGTATTGTAACGTTTGTTTTGAATCTGGAAAGGACTTTGGTTAATTCTGAGTGCAGCGTGCGTGGGATTCAAGCAGCGCATGAATTCAACTTGAATTCGCAGTGAAAACAAACTGTTAAAATTATATGTGGTAGTTGTAAAGGCTTCGGAAAACCACGTCGTCGTATCAGTAGCGGGGCGGGTGTGTAATACAATAAACTCTATGAAGCATGTCACACCAATCAGTGGGCCAAGCAGGAGCAGGGTGGAGCAATATTTACCAGATCTAAAAAGTGTTCGAGTTCAGATGAAATAAACCTTAAGACATTGTACATAAGAGCCACTCACATTTCAATTCGAATACTTTTTCGATGCCTAATTTTTCCTGCTTTGAAAGCGGGCCCGCGCTCAGCAGTTAGCTGCCGGAGTTACGAAGGTTGAGAAATCTGTCCTCGGTGTTTTATTGTAATCTATACGAACCGCCTGCACCTGGCCCACATCAGCGGGGCGTTTGTTCATATCCCCTGCGCCTGTTCATCTATTTCAGCCAGCCTAGCTGCTGCACCAGCCGGAGCAGGAGGCCTGGGTGTCCGAGGAGCTCCCAGAATAGCGACCCTGGTTTCAGCAGCGGACGGAGTAGCTCACCCTTGGCGCGGTGCGCGTACCGCAGCGTGGTGATGGTCTCGTCGTAGTTGTAGGCGGCCGGACCGATGTTCGCGATCATGATCGTCTTGCTGTTCCCGCCGAGCGAGTCCTGCAGGATGCGCGTCAGCTTCGAGTCCCTGCGGGGGGGGCGGGGGCGCGAGTCAGATGAGAGAGTGCCGGCGGCGGCGTGTCAAAAACACTCATGCACACGAAACGGTTTTTCGCCGGAGCTAAGCCCGCTCCGCTCCTGCGAAAAACCGTCTCGTGTGCATGAGCGTTTACTCACTAAACCGGTGCCGGTGCCGGGGCGTGTTAGAAAACGGCTAAACGCGGTTTCCTTAACAATTTTTTTACGTAGCCTATAATGTGTCCCACTGCTGGGCAAAGGCCTCCCCATTTCGAAAAAAACTGAGTCGTACATATCGCCACACTGTCAAGCATAGTGAGTGGTAGTCTGTGGTAGGTTCTTTCTTCGTCATGACATGAACCATTTAAACATCAGAGTTTGTAATGAAATTGAAAATGGAACGGTCTCTAGTTTTCATTGCCCGGCTTCGGAAACGCGAACTTTCACGGACTCTTTTGACAGCAGCAAACCTCTTTCCTGAGCTCGGATGATGTAAAACATGTTTTCTATCGCAGTAAGTGGGTCTACGCATGCGGTTGCGGTTGGCCGTATTGAGAGATACTAAGAATCAACTTCGATCGATCTTGATAGGTAGGCCTTACTAACACAGACCTACATCCTGATAGGCCTTTCTATCACAGACCTACATCATGATAGGCCTATATAAGTATTCGAGGCCTGCCTGTCAACAAGCATGCTTGCTCGTCACTGACCGGTACGGCACGTGCGGGCTGTTCTCTGCCAGCGCGGAGATGACGTTCCCCAGCGAGCTGAGCGCCTGGTTGATGCGCGACGCCTCTTTCAGCCGGTCGGCGGAGGCCTGCGTCTTGCGCTGCCGCTCGCTGCCGGCCAGGTCTACGAGGTTCAGCTTGCCCACGCTGCCGGGGGGGGGGGGGGGGGGGGGGAGGGGTATGGTTATTCACAGTTCAATATAGTAGATACATGACTTAGTAGCAACATGCCTTCTCGTAAAAGGAATTTGCAAATAGAGACTATATATACAATCCAATTGACTGCGCCTGCGGAGGAATGCGGCTCGCCAAACTGTACGATGACGGGCCGCCATTGCTTTTAGTCACTCCTAACTAGTTCCTAACTCTTTATTAATCTGTGCTTTAGTGACAGTTTATCAGCTGTAGTAGCTAACCAATCACAGCTCTCGAAGTTACCACGTCCGCGTCCCCCGCCGTGAATTGGTGAGTTGTATTTTAATGGAAAATGTATGCGCTCTCCTCTGGATAAGTGCTCCCTGTTGGCAAAGAACCAGGAGACCTATTTTTGACCCAGGTTGTCTGGAAGGAATGACTGAAAATTATGGAGTTTCGAATGGCTAAGGAAAATCCGTAGAAAAGAGTGATTAAAAAATAGAGCTCCAGGTTTTCCTAACGGCTACCTAGATAAGGCAGTAAAAAATACCCACGATGTTTTGTGTGTAATGTCGCTATTTCTGGTTCCCACGACACAGGGTGCGGGGCCAGAAGCATTGAATATACATGTTTTGGTAAATGTTTATGGAATATCGTTTGAAAATGTTGAAATAGATGTGGGAGCCGTTTGCAAGACCGTCAACACTACGAACTTGCATCAAGAGACATGAGTAGTGAGAAATAATGAATGTTACGTGCGTGTATCTGAGATAAGTGTACTATATTAAAATGTATATTCAAATTCTAATTCAAAAATTATTTTCCAAAAAAGGAAATTGTCGGATACAGACGGTTCAGTGTCTCCCACACTAGGCCTAGCCCGTTTCGTGGATGCCGGTAGGCAGATTTACAAATTATGTAGTCAGACATAACATAAAGTAACATTTTATCCACAGACATAATTCACTACACACAGACAAATTAAAGTATACGTTATAGTGTGGTGTGGAGAACTCAATCAACTCGTCCCAGATAGAGCCCTCCATTGATCACAGGTCACTGCGCCCGACGCTAACTGGGTGCTAATCATAATGTCCTTTATTGAGGACTTCCTTCCTGCCAGATGCAGTGAAGCATCACATACTCTTTCTCTTATGATCAAACAATGGAATAGGTACAAGTTAATAAATAATAACATGCACAAAGGCGAAACTTTCCTTGCTGTACAACGTATGTACTTCACGCCGAGACTATAATATATCCAATTGACTGCGCCTGCGGGGGAATGCGGCTCGCCAAACGTTTGTTGTATACGTTCGCATACGCAACCTATGTACCATGACGGGCCGCCAGACAGTTTCGCAGCGCGGCTGACCAATCACACAGCTCTCTTACCTCGTCCCCCGTCGCCCGTAAATTGGTGAGTTGTGTTTCAAAGGAAAATGTATCTATGCGCTCTCCACTGGATAGGATAAGTGCTCCCTGACTTCACGTGAGGAACTATGGATGCATCTGGCTTCGACATAAAAATATAGATGCAGAACAGACGAAAATGAAAACGGAGATGTAATAAGCAGTTGAATTTATGGAGCATTAAGATCAAGAATTAACTCCCAAGCCAATTATCTAGCTAGAGCGACATTGAGATCTGATCTGAATGACCTAATGGGTAAGTTTGCATACGAACAGTATGGTGGTTGTTGGTCGTGGCTATAACATAGGTAAGAAAGTCATAAATTCAACTTGTTTTATTACTGTCCCATAAACATTATTAATACGAGTAGGTACATCAAAACATCATTCAACTCCTTTCCATTTCAACTTTAACTTACCATATTTGCTTAGCGGTAATGACGTCCATCCATGTAGGTACCCGCGTGCACGCCTTGCCAAACAAATACCAACTTTTATAGACCTCTTCATGTTGTGATAAGGACTAGATTGGTTTGTAAGTGGCACACATGTGGCGTGTGCATTTTACGATTTACACATGTATCGATACATCGATTCTGTAATCGATCGTCGGTTCCCTTATTGGGAGGTCGCGCCGGACATTGGACTTACCTCAGGTCGACACATGTAATTACCTACTGTGTTGAATGCTTTATAGACGATAAATACGTATACTCGTACAGACATAGAATACCTTGGGTGTCTTGGAACATAGAAACATAGACTACATGAATGAATATCCATGACCAGGGAAAATAAACCAAACCACTAGAACTGAGAATTCTGAATACCTAGAACAATTTTGATTCAAAACCTGAATTCCATGCATCTCCTAAACATAGAACACAGAAGCACTGACCTTACCCAAACATATTCACCCACAAACCCACATACTTCCACCAAAAATAGCAAAACGTGGAAGTATAATTTATATTAGAGACGTCAATTGAGAATATCGGAAGCAAGTATTATGTCATTGTTTGTAGTATTATTGATTATCGCCTAATATAGTAGGATGCGAGCGACTACTTTATCATGTAGTGGGAGTACAGGTCGGCTACGTTAATAGTGCATGTGGTTATAAACGTGACCGCATACACCGCCCGCAAGGAAACTGAGGATGGGCGACCTTCGCATTATCTGATTGAGAATGGCGAAGTAAAGGTTCGGGCAGTGCAAAAAATATAACGGAAACGCCAAGCACTGAGCCCACCTGTGTCGAGGAAATTACGTATGTTTACAGGGCGGCACTAGTATCCGTCTCGAACGAAGGACGATTTTTGTTACAAGGTACAGGGTATTAGGAATTCAGGATGACAACAGTATATGGGGGTATTTTCTTACGCAGAACGAGCGACTCAGATCCGTAAAAACATGTTATATCTTACGGAAAATTAGAGTTTCTAGCATTGCTAGAACCCTAATTTTCTGTTTTAACTCGTTTATTACAATGCAGCCAAGTAGACATTTGTTTGAGACAAGTGTCTGGTTGTTAGGCGTGAGTGAGTTAGCTTGTCATGTTCGTCGTCGCTCCGCCCACGAGTCCACGAGTCCACGACTCACGCACGACGACTCGGCAATATTGACTAAACAGGCGGCAGCGGCCATCAGGGTCTGTTACATACACGTGCATTTATTAGCTGTTGTATTATCCTAGTCTAGGTATGTCTTGTAGGCACTGACGTAATTGGTGGAAATGAATTCCCTCCTAAATTCTATTGAATTATTTTAGGGGTTCCTGGGTTTCCATTGATGTGGTTGAAATACGAGTACATCAATGGTTTGGAACTTGGAACAGTGTCAGGCAGGATAAGAGCTTTAGAATTGTCTACTTGCCAAACGTGCCGCCCCGTATGCGAAAACGTGTGACTTTGGCTTTAAGTACATTATGGAGTAAAACTTACAAAGCCCAAGGTAATCACAAAACAAGGAAAAGGGTAGGTTCACTAACTTTAGATCAAGTTGGGGTACATACTTGAAGTATGTATTGCTCATCCCATACAAATTAGAATTAGTAACCCTTCGTAAAAAAGAGATGGCGTGAGGAGTAAGAATTGTACTTTAAACGCCATGGTTTCAGTAACATACTTCTAGGTGGCGCTAATCTTGGAATAAATCCTATATATATTAGCGCCATCTCGTGGTGCTTTTTCGATGGTGCTGCACCAAGCGATAATGGCCTCAAACTAAAGAAGCTTCCGTAGCATCTCATTTTATGCCGGTGTCATATTTTGTTCTAGGTGGTCTATCTGTATTAGTATAATATTATAGTATCTGTGGTATTAGTTAGCAGAAAGGAGGATGCAAACTCTAGGTTAGAACCACAGACAGATACAAGGTATAGATAATATTAAATGAGTATATCTAGCAGGTAGTTTTGCTGGTTTTTGTGTAGCGATTTATAACCCAGTATCGATGATTTATTCAGTAGGATTTAAATTCAACATGAAAGCGTATCGGAGCCTATTGTTTGTTACATGTTGAACACTCAAACGATTACACCGACCTGTTGTGTTAGTTACACTAATTATTTAGGAGTTCTGATTGGTTATTGATTCGGTCCGACGTACAAAAAAGCTCAGAAGTAGAAAATCAATCGCCGCAGTCGATACTAAACCAGAAACTGAAAACACGTCAAATAACGACATAATAACTAACACAACTAATTAAAAACATACGTATCGAAATCCAGAATCCAGACTCTGATAACATGTCGGTACAGAAACATGACACAATGTAGGAAACCCATCTCCACCCACCGAGTGTCTTCTTCCTTGTAATGTAACTCAACTACAAGTATTAGTAAACTTTTAGTAACTACTATCTATACCAACGTAGTAGTAGTTAGTAACTCGTGTAAACACTTAAATATCGAGTACAATACAAACATGAGGTGGTACAAGCGGTCGGCAATGCGATAACAGTGGAAGGATCGTGTCGTGTAGATAAACTGATTGGATATCAATTTACATGTTTAGGGCTCTTCAAGGTTGGTTGGTAGCGCTGATTTGTTTGATCAGAATCGTGTAATTGAAAATGGGAATAGTTAAAGATGTTTTTGGCAATTATCTACGTAGCTTTATGATGCAAGCAGATGCGGGCATAATGGTGATCACCTTAAATTGAAAATTAATTCCAACATTGAGGATTTAGTATCCCCCCCCCCCCCCAATGATGGAAATAAAAGATTAACCGATGCAACCGATTTTGATGAAACAGTACATAAGTGGAAGACATTAAAACTGGTAATTTTGTTCCAAAACTGTAGCGTTTGTAGCGCATTAGCATTAGTAAAACTTTAACAAGTCAGTCAGTAGGTATCGGTTCAACTAATAAGTAGGTAGTTATTACTGAAGGTTGCTGAAAAACTCTAAAACCTTCACGCTTCAGCAATTAGGTACATCCGTAATGTATCAGCTACTTTGTGAAATCTGCTCGATAGACGAACTACACACAACAGACATGTTTTATTTATGGGTTTATGTGCACGCGTGATTTCCTTCTGTGCCGTTTGTAATACCCGGCTTAGGAAAGGAACATTTTGATAATGCACTTTTTACTGCGCTATTAAAGTATCCAGTGCTAATAATAGACGGTAGTAATCGATATAGGTAAATTCATAGTAAGAAAATTTTTAGAAACTTCCGTAACACAAAACTTGTGAACTATGACGATTTAAGAAAAATAACTCAACAAAGAACAGTAGAACCGATAACTTTATGAGTGTAAGCTGAGAAACTAACCTTTCACTAAAGTAATCTTCACTTTCCTCCATCCATCTCCATATTTCATCGTCATTCATTTCGAGCACTCATTTAGACACAGAAAACTCAAGATTTACACTAGGAAAACGCAAACTTGTAAAACGTTGAATATGTAACCCGTAAGGCAATCTGCAACTTGATGTATCAGGTACCAGGAGCCCAAACTACACTGAAGGTTACCCGCCACGTAATGCCAAGCTGGTGTCCAGAAAGATGGCCCAGACAGGATCACATCATCACTAAATTGAAACCACCGAGATAAGTAGAACTCGCCCACATCACATTTGTTTAATTCATTTTGTGCAGTTGTTAGGCTGCTTGTAATTTATTAGCATTGACCCGGGAGATTTGTAGTGTGATTTTAAAGCAACCAAGACTGAACTAGATAAATAATATTTTCGTAAATCAATAGATAAACGTAATTTCTACTTACTACTGTAAGTATGGTATTAGAACAAAATAGTAAAGCCATTAAAGGCTATTTAATCGCATTTTAAAATTATGGAAAAACGAAACGAAACAATGATTAATTAATCGTTGATGTGTAATAAACATACTGCTAGATATATCAAATCTACAGTTTGAACCGACCGTGTATTGTACAATTATTCAAATTCTTTTATCCATATGCATGATCTGCGAGTAACGGAACAAATCATTACTCATTTGATTCAGACGAAGTTGGGCGAATTTGCAAATGGGATCAATGAGTTTAGGGTGAATGAACAAACTTGTGCCTCCTACATGTAAACTAGACTGACCTGACTCTACAATGTGGTTAAACTGTAAACGACAATGTTGGCAGCTTATTACTTCATTTTCTTCAATTAAGAATGAGAAAGGTTTAAAGAAGCTTAGAGACACATGATTAGAGGTAAATAGACCTCACGTCACGTAGGATTCGAATTTCGGTCAGAGAAGAAGTTATCATGTGACGTCGCTGGTTGCCACGATCTTAGTGTGGGGCCTGAAGCAATAGAGCAATTAGTATACAAGGTGAATTTTTCAATTCGCCTTCAAAGCCAAATCCGTAACTCTATGAGCCTTTGCACAGGCCGTGACCGCATCCACTCACCGGATGGTATCTGTGTGCCGGCGCGCAGTCTCCACGGTGACGAGGAACACTGCATGCGAGCGCGAGGAATGCTCGTTCATGTCGGTCCGGCCGGCGGCGCGGTGCCGGTTGCCCGCGCGCATGATGCGGACCATCTCCGCGGCAGACTTGCACACGATCGACGTCATCTCCGGGATGTAGAAGCCGTTGAGGTCGTGCTGGAATGGGGGCGGGGGTTAGTTGGCTGCTAGAAACTTCTTAAATCTAACCCGTTGGCTTGCTCCCTGCGTTTGCCTCGTTTGGTGGGATATGGGCATGTCCTGCCCTGCTAGATAATTCTGGATTGAAACAACTGGTTGACTAGTCTGTGCGGGAGTACCAGACCCTATAGCTCACCGCCCACCTCATATACCTCAGGGGCAGGAGGCTTTAGTTCTAGACTCGCTTCACTTGGGAGTGTTTTGGAACCGTTTCCCTTCAAGTTTTTAAAAGTGAAATCAGTTTAAAAGATGACACAGCAAAAACAACAACAAGACGAACAATCTGCCCGAGTCGAAATGGTTAACGACATAATAATTACATTTTCGTAAACCGCTGCACTGACGGCCACGATCCGTGAAATATCAGACCTGTCACCTCGACCGACATGGCACAACACCACATACTTGCTACCCGCAACATGTGGAATGGCATATAGAAACCTTAGGCCGCGTTCCTCCAAGATAGAAACAAATCTAAGCTCGACTTGATACTCCAGGACATGGAAACTACAATGATTAAAAGGTTTGAGTATGGGATTTTACATTATGCAGGCTCCTTGGCAAGATCGATCGCGAAGTTAGGTAAGATCGTCTTGTCAAGTCTCGTGTATGTATTAGCCACAATCTAATAACACCTGCCCACCAGTGAATGATGAAAGGTTTTTATAATGCTCCAGAGGTAGCATCATTTTCATGAATGTTAGTTCGCAAAGTGTAGTAAAATAAAAGTTATCAATACCCCGTATAGCGGAGCCATGAACCATTTACAATATTGTCATTTGTCACGAGCAACAAGTCGTTAGCGATACGTTCAGGAAACACGAACAGTTGAGTGAGACGGGTATTGAGCGTTTAGTTTGCTGTATTATATTGGTTCCAGGAACTGGCTCCTCGATATATCAAATTGGAGTGTCAATTTTAGTAATAAGAAGATTAAAACTTGAATTTTAATGACCCGGTCTCTGTTTGCTAGCGTTAAAACTGTTTTGAGCTTCTTCAATGCAAATGCCAGCTGAAAACGAAAGTGAAGTATCTGAATATCTTCACAATTTTGCGAGCCAGTTTAATTGTTCGATGCACTTGTAAATCCAGTGTTGTATACATTCTCGACAGTCTGCAGGTTTTTGTTTCGTATTTTCTTAGCGGTAAAGAGTACAATTGCACAATAAAGTTTTTTCGGAGTCCAGTGGCACATAACCTTGCGCAAGCGGCTGCGGTCGGGTGCCCAAAAATTACTCTTTAAAAGATTACATTTCTTGCTTTTTTACGATTGTGTAAAAAATATGTTTTATTTTTATACTCGTCTACCAAAACTTTGCATTAGATAAGCTACGCGGACTTAGGGATTTTGGGCTCTTAGACTGATTGGAAACCGATACAATAACAATGCAGGATATTTCAGGGTAACTTTTTATGAATGACTACTTATAAACGGAAAAGCCTCTTTTGGCATTTCATGTGCCTAGTGCTTACCGATAAAGCATTAACAAGCAAAAATCGTAGACCACAGAGCTATCAGCTCACATCTGCTGATAAACCGATATGCGTAGCAGTGCACAAACGTCAGAATAACAATTGTAGACCACAGAGCTATCAGCTCACATCTGCTGATAAATCGATAAGCGTAGCAGTGCACAACCGTTAGATATAACAATCGTAGACCACAGAGCTATCAGCTCACATCTGCTGATAAATCGATAAGCGGAGCAGTGCACAACCGTCAGATATAACAATCGTAGACCACAGAGCTATCAGCTCACATCTGCTAATAAACCGATATGCGTAGCAGTGCACAACCGTCAGATATAACAATCGTAGACCACAGAGCTATCAGCTCACATCTGCTGATAAACCGATATGCGTAGCAGTGCACAACCGTCAGATATAACAATCGTAGACCACAGAGCTATCAGCTCACATCTGCTGATAAATCGATAAGCGGAGCAGTGCACAACCGTCAGATATAACAATCGTAGACCACAGAGCTATCAGCTCACATCTGCTGATAAACCGATATGCGTAGCAGTGCACAACCGTCAGATATAACAATCGTAGACCACAGAGCTATCAGCTCACATCTGCTGATAAACCGATATGCGTAGCAGTGCACAACCGTCAGATATAACATAACAATAAAAGCATATTTTATCGAAGTGCTGATAAAACTTGAATTGATCCCTCGACCGTGAAATACAAGATAAAGTTTTATTTAGACGTAGTTTAGTAAATTGTTATAATTCAGCAAACCCAATACGGCGATAAGAACACACCAGTAAGATAGAGATAGTCTTTCCGAATATTTTGTATAGATAGGCACTAATTTCCACTAATCTCCTATATCTAAACGTGAATGTTATATGGTTACATGTAATTCCTGTCATTATGACGTCACGGTACGACCGGCGAAGCCCTATCAATTTTGATTACTCAATTAACACAGGAAATAGAAACATTAAAAGGTACTCCGTTAATTAGCATTCAACTTGAAACTCATAAAAAGCAATTCAAACAACACTTAGCATATTGAAGAAAAACATCTATACGACTTGTTTGATCAAACACTTATGATTTATTTGCACTCAAGATGCAAGGTTCTTCCATAAACGTGTTTGTATTGCAATGCTTTGAGCTTGTGCTTTTTCTGCATATGGATGAGGTCTGTTATCTATCATCAACATCATCACATGTGCATTAGCATATTTTCAGATGTTTTTACAGCTGCTGTGTATTCTTAGATCGTCTATTCATTAAATAGTAAATAGGCCTACGTTCACATGTATACTCCAAAAGTTTGCAAACTATTGGCAGACATCAATCAGCAAAGGACAATATTAGCCTATCAGCTGATACTAAAGTAAACTCATTACACGCGAAGTCACGGTTTGTCAGTTTGTTTGTTGTTTCATCGAACAAGGATCGAACACACGGGGTCTGTGAAGGAAAACTTGTTGTTGCGTCAATGTTGTGTTTTCGCTCGCAACAATCGACAATCTTTATGAGGTGTTATGTCAATTTAGACTTTTTCGAGATTGCTCGTCTTGTTTGCACTTCACACATCTACCTACTTCTGGCGAATCGAATTGACCTTTGAGTGCGTGAATCTATCCTCCAACCAAAGCTAATTTAGATGAATCTCTGTGATCAGTGCCATGATTCAGCAAATGAACAGTGGCTATAACGAGGGCTCAAAATTCCGGTTTTGGCTTGTCGACCGCGCCGTGCCGCGCCGCGCCGGCTACAAACAAACCGGTATTTCGCGCTCTCGCATACTGACATGCGATTGATTCGCTTGCAGAATCCGGCCCGCGTATGTCCTACTCCGCACTCACACTCACCTGCCCTCTAATCGTCAGTTTCTTGCCGTTCTTCTCCAACAGATCCCGCACGTCCTCCAGATACAGCTCGACATAGGAACAGGAGACGAGATGCGTGACGTCACTCGAGGCGGAGTTCTCGATGTGCTCCCAGATGTGGTGGAAGGCGCGCGGGATGATGCCCGCGTCGTCACCGCCGCCCTCCATCGTGTGCGTCTTGCCGGTGCCCGTCTGGCCGTAGGCGAACACGCAGCCGTTGAACCCGTCCAGGACCGACGACACCAGGGGCCGGACCTGCGGGATCACGCATTTGAAAATGGTATAACCTTATGCCGGCCAATCACCCGCCTCGGCAGGGGCAATCTAGGGAGAAAAAGTGTGTTTATCTGGAGCCACCTGCTGTGTGTGAGTACACCACACCAAGTGCACACAGCAGGCGACTCCAGTTTAACACACTTTTTCTCCCTAGATTGCCCCTGCAGCAGGCGTGTCAGTGGCCGGCTTTGGAGTTGGGAGAAACGGTTTGAAGAATACAGCTGATTAGCGGCTGAAATTAATAACCTATCTTCTATCCATAATCTGCAGATTTGAGATTACTAGTGTCAATTTTGACATAAATGCCATAGCGCAACTGTCAAATGTAACGCCCAATCTGCAGATCACGGATAGAGATAGGCTATGGGATCGGCCCTAGATTGACTGATGACCTGTGTATGGATCAATCAATCAAATTGTGACGCATGGTGTCTATCTACGAAAAATGCTGATATTACCCAATATGATTGGTTTAAGGAAGATAAACATCTTTAGTGAGACTACAGTAGCTAGACTCGACTAAAATCTAAGAATATCTCTAAAAACGCCACAGCGTGGGGCATATCCGCACGTTTATCCGACAATCATAAACAATTTTTTTGCCGCCTCAGTGAAGCTCGAGTTAATGGCACATGGCAATATTCCAAAACGAAGTGCTCATGAAAAAAGATTACATGCTTGGAGCACACTGTGAGTAGGTAGGTACTCTAAAGTCTAAACATTGTCTGAAAATGGAGAGTGCTGATATGAACATCTCTAGTTTGGTCAGTAACAAATGCACCTTGACTAGAATCAAGGCATATGTGCACATAACAGATGAAATATTGTCACATTTAACCTACTACTTATGATCGAACAAAAGGCGATAATTTTGAATAAACATGTCACCTTGAACATGGTGCCTTGTTATAAATTATTGTAGTGTGCAGGCCACAGGGTCACCCATACAAAAGTCATTATTGTAGACGGTTTCCTGCAATTTTATATGCTCTCACAATGTGTGCATTTACTGCCATTTTAACTGAAATAACAGAGTTACAAATTAATTTCAGTGTAATGTAATTATGTATCTTGTCGGATAGATCATGACTATTCACGATCATGACTAACCGCCTAAGCTCCCAAAGCGAGGACACGACTAGAAATCCGTTTATTGTACGAGCCTATGGGATTTATTCTTAGTACTGTTTACATATTATAATAACGCCCATACAAAGCGAACGAAGGCCGCCACCTGAAGCATCGTGCGCCCACAACGACGATGCGATAACTGACTCATTGAGCATTTACAACAGAAACCTGACAAAAACCTGTGACATTGACTCAGCCATTGAGTGGAGGCCGTCTTCTGTAGAGGACGCGCTGTTTTGACAAGTTTTTAAGTTACGCCGTTTTTGCGTAGGATGGCTGCATTGATTAATGATAGATAATGACTTAACAAACTTTTATCGGTGCAGTTTTGTGCTTTTTTGGCTAGGTTCTAGGCGTGAGTCACTGATGTTTTGTGTATTCGCGATTATTGCAGGCGTAGGTGTCTGTTCCGTCGTGTGTGTGATTGGATTACTACCGCATTCAGATTTCAGAATGTCTGAGGAGATTTTTGATAAATTACTAATGGAACACACGACAATAGTTCACAGTTAAGATCTCCTGTATATGAAATACTAAAAATAAACCTTGCTAGCTGATTTGATATTTTGAAAATATTTTGGCACAATGTTCTGTAGCATAAGATAATGTATAAATACACCTCAATATTGAAACTAAACCGACAGGCATCTACAAGTTTCTCGAGTTGCGAGTTACGAGTGACTACTATTCAGGGAAGTAAGCTGAACAGAAGCGAGAACCATGTTATGCGAGTAATCACGCGCCCATAGCGTCCGTCCTCCCCCTCCATTCTATCCTAATCCTAATCTTCGCATCACTGATGCGCAACCGCTGCGCCACAGAGGTCGACAATAATACATACAGTACGGGGCCATGGGTTTGGCACATCGGGGCGGGTCCCACCCAACGTGCCCCGAGTGTGATACTCGGCGTTTGGCCTGGCGGGAGAGAGAGAGAGAGCGCCAAATGAGACCCGACGTGCTAAAACAATGGCCCCGTACCTTTCATTCCTCAATCCTCATTGGTCATCAAGGGTTAGTTCCACCTGTTACCGCCAAAAGTACGTTGGAATGCTGTACGAAGATTACGTACGTAGTACAAGGTGTGTCGACTTACCATCTCATCGTAGATGGTCTGCGTGTCGGCGCCGGCGCCGTACGCCGCGTCGTACGTGAAGATCTTGTCCTGTCCCTTAGGGTTGTGCACCTGCACGGCGCCGCGCTCCGGACACACCTGCACCACCTGCAACGAGTCTCACGTTAGAGGGCAGACAGGCGGGGGTTGAAGTGTGAAACCGGCTACTCAGACGCCTGGCTGCAGCGGCAATCTAGGTCGCAAAAGTGTGCTGATATAGAGCCGCCTGCGTGTGTGAGTACACCGCTCCAAGTGCAGACAGCAGGCGGCTCCAGTTTAACACACTTTTTCAACCTAGACACCACCCTTTCACGGGAGCAACCCTGCGGCAGGCGCTTGAGTAACCGGCTTTAGTTTCGGGTGCCTTCACCTGCTTCAACTAATTGCGGTAAATGGAAGGCTGGGAGAGAGACATAATGGTCCGCTAATTCTATGGTAGGGTGAACCCTTTATTATCAGCTAGGTAGCTTATACCTATCTAAAGGCAGGTCATTAAGATGACTTAAGCTTAGTTATGTCGAACAGTGGAAAAAATGCTGATATTGCGGATAAATAAGAAGAGAATTCTAATGAAGAAGGATTGTAGGTTTTCAACTGAAACTATGAGTAGGAACTAAGGTAAACTATGACACAAACAACCATTTTGGAAGATTTCGACAAAACAAGGTACCTACCTATACTACACGGTTAAATTCTCTTTAATAATAATAATAAATTATTAGTAAATCATGGAATTTCCCAGCTTAAAAGCGAAAGGTTAGTCAGACCAATAAATCCCGAGTGACATTTAACGAAGGTTAAGGGTAATGAATGTGATATCGACCACTTTCCAGCCATTCAGATTATTATCGCCGAGTGATTTTGAGTGATTGCCCAACGATTGTGGAATTAACTGGCTACCGGACACCACCACCGAAATAAATTACAATACCAAGGTCACCAAATCCCTTACGTGCAACCTTCGTCCTTTGCATGATCTTGAGATCAGGCAACAAAATAATTACAAAAAGGTATGTTGTTAAAGATTTTTTACATAACAAGTACAAAGTTGGTTTTAGTAATTTTGATATTTTATGGCAGTAGTTGTTAAACTGGCAACAATATTCTGTTAGTGAGTGCCCCATCCACCAGGCTTTCAGACCTGTACAGGAGGTTTCTTCTTCTCCGCCGGTTGGTTGGTCGGGCACGAGAGCCGCTCGTACCAGGGCCGTACGCTGCGTATCGTGCCCACCTGATAGTGCGAGGACGGAATCATACAACATGCTGATAACACTTGATACAAAATACCTAAAGATTAGTAGGAAGGGTAGTAGGATAGTATTAGGAAGGGGAGTAGGATAGTTGTAGGATAGCAGTAGGAAGGGTTGGCAAAATGTAAAAATCTTCAGACGATTCTATGTCCTTCCATAATGAGGTAATACACTGTACACATCACCTACATGTAAGCCTACGTCTAAGCGACGAAAAAGGAAGTTTATCCCGTAAGTAGTTGAGTTGAGTGTGTAGGAGGTACTGTGGAAGCGCTGCGTTATGATTATCAGATGCACTAACCCGCAGTTCGAAATCTACGAACCTAACTGGGTACTATTAACAAAGGGGGACGACAGCAAATAGCTACGTTTGTGATAGGTTTGGGAGCGACATAAGGCCGAAGCATCGATGTTAGCAATGTCGCTGCTTGAGATTGTACCTAGTATAGTAGCCACAGGGTAGACGACACGCAAGGTTTACTGAAACCATTCATCATGCGGGCTGTAGTTGCCATAGTTTCAACATGTTGCATGTTAATACCTTCCTGTATTGTACACGACTGTAAACTTACTTATTGTGGCTTTTATGGGTTTGGATATTGATGGAAGATTGTTGTATTGTTTTGGAGAACGATTCACGATAGTACTTATTAAATTCTTAACAATAGTCTGCAAAGACTGCATTCTTTTGAAAACAAGTATTCTAATCATTAAACAAGTATTCTTCTCCTGGAAAGTCTGGGATCAAACATTCTCCAGTATCACGCAGCGGTATTTAGCAAGTTGTTAAACAATGGTCACGCTATGGAATGGCTGTGTGTGTTCCCATTAAATTAATTCAGAATATCACATTGACGACTGTATGGAGTTGACTTATTGTGGTAAGTTTCATGGTTTCATGGGTCACACTCACACACAGGTGCAGTTGGTAATTATGTGTTGTTTGTGTGTAACGAGCATGGATCGGGGCCGCGAATTTCAATTGTTCGCAGTAGAACGCCTGCGCGCACCTTGTTCGATAATATGCGCGTGCGACGATTAGCGATCACTTACAGGCCACACCCCTGAGCATAGAAGCGTCACGCTGGTTTGCATGCCAGGGGACTAGCCCATCGCCGCACAACTTGCAAAACAGGCCATTTGAAGGATTTTGTTGACTTTATGATGGTATTGGAGCCTTTTATATATTTTTTGCTATCTGCAAGACGGTTAAAATTCTTACAATTAATACAGAGCTATTTGCATCGATATATACTACCTAGTATACAAGTCTGTGGCTATTTGACTCATTGACTGCTCTCAGCTATTATCTACGAGTGTTTTGAAACAATCAGACTGGAAAGACATTAAAAAGTTTGTTTTTTTCTGAGTTAAATGCTAGAAAAAAATAGTCAGCGAATAGTTTCTTCTGTCGTCGCCTCGTTTGATTAGAAACGTGCCCTCGAGTGAGGTTTTTTGTGGAGCACAATCACTGTTGGCCCATTTCGCAATACTCAGAGAAATTCTCAAAAGACTACACAAACCATTATTATGGATACATACTCCTCCGTAAAATTCAAGCACTCGATTAATTTTAAGACTGCCAAATGCACAGGCCAAATGGCTTTTTAATAATTCTTTACAATATTTAGTGCTTTTCAGATTCTGAGTCGTTACCGTTACAATACTTACATCGACATCAACGGGTCAATATCGAGAATAACTATCCCGGGGATAACTTGTATGACAAATGACAGACAGACAGACAGACAAAATGAGGTGATCTGATCTAGGTGTCACTGGTGTCTATGAAAAATTAGAAGATACGCTCGAGTAACAGTTACTCTTTCGTTGGTAAAATCCAGGCTCAGGCTGGATTCGACCAACAAAAAGTTACCCGGAGAAAACTATCCCGGGGATAACTTGTAACTTCTCACCTAGGTGTCACTGGTGTCTATGAAGAAGTTACAAGTTATCCCCGGGATAGTTATTCTCCGGATAACTTTTTGTTTGTAAAATCCATACTTAGTGTATTAGCGTTTTAGCATGTGACAGGTAAACTGTAGGTTTTCTGTCACACCGAAGGTCGCGCACTTCGCCATATGCTATGCGCATGCGCATGCGGCGGTCCATGCCCATATATGGAGTAGCCGCGTATGGCCATTACAGCCTACCTAGTGTACCGCGCTCACCTACTTTACTCAAGGGTCAGCTAATCTTTCATAGCAATAGTAGCAATACCACACAGATGCCTGCTCACTATAAGACAAATCCTAAATCGTATGACGATCAGCTGCGTGCGAGAGTCCGACAATGGCAAGTGACATGATGTAGGTAGGTTAGTAGGTAAGACTCAGACACCCATATGCCTATCGGGTTGTCATATGCCATAGGGCAGGGATTTAGCAATATCATTTAGGTACCTAACCTATATACCTACATACCTACATAAGATACCTAACATTTTATTTAACTGTTATCTAACTACCTACTCTAATGGCCTGTTTCACAATGTTCGGATAAATTGCTATGTAAATCATCATTGCCAATGTAGGTAAATAATAAAATCATACAATTTGTAGGTACCTAAGTAGGTAGGTACCTATGTAAAATTACGATTTATCTAGGGATCATCCAGAAATTGTGAAACAGGATATTATGTTAATCGAATTACATTACCTACCTACCTACCTACTTGGCCTTTGATTTGCGTCGGTCGGGACGAGAGCGAGATAATCGGTTCATTTCGGTTTTGTATGGCGTTTAGAGATAATGCTATACAAAATCGAAAACAACCGAATATCCACTCTCGTCCAGACTCCAGACGTAAATCAAACGCCCGCCAGTAGGTTCGACCTCGTACGTATTTATTACTTGTTGTTTTACAGTTTTTATCACTGGATAAGAATATGTACGACTTTACTTCTTTATCTAAACAACTGATCAATACTATGAAATGGTAGGTATAGTGGTAGCAGGAAATAAATTGAAAGTTTCATTGACTGACCTTTGTTTTATAGCCAATGATAAATATATAGGTACTTATTGATTTACTGATTAGAGTAATAACTAAATTAAACAATGAAAGAAATAGTCAGCATATGTGTATTGTTGCTATACATTCTCACTCAGTGTAATCAATCAACTAATCATACAGTAATTTACTACAAGTTGAATGCTCCAAAAGTTGCCTCTAGATGAGCCGTTACAAATGTTATGTGGGTCAGTCAGTCATATCATATATGAATGTGTAAAAGTGTAGATAGTATGATTCAAGTCACCATCTGACTCAAATGCTTGTCAAAGTCTTCATTAAGCTAATATTGCTTGTTGTGACAATGCTGAAGCAAAACATGGTACAGTCATAGCCGCTGTATGGGCAACAATAAAAACTTTAATAGGTAGTACCTACGTATGTGTATGAGTGTACAGTACATGGCCACTATTGTTGTATTGTAACTTGCATGTTTTAGAATTTGAACAATGCAAAACATTGATGTTTAGGGCAAAACTGTATGATGACATGTATTACAGATTTGTCAAATGCTAGTGTTACAGATTTGTATAATAATAATAATAATTAGGCATCATGATGAGCACATGATGTCATAATCTCATCCAAACTAGCTATTAATACCGTTTCTTTCTTAATTACGTAATTATGTACTACATGTCCTGTTCAGGTCAAGAACATCAATGAGGTCATGAACACAGTCATATTGATTTTCTCCATATCATAACTACCCTCATAGGCATTTGCCATGTCCCATGAGGTAACCACTATTTGAAATGTAATGATAGTTTGATTGATACAATATCAAATCAGCAATTATTATACCTATTCAAGACAGAAACTCGTAAGGCACATGTAGTTAGCTAGACTAGTCGACATGAGGCAGCTCCCGCACAAGTGATTCATGATCTATTATTACAAGGAAGTACCCTCGCACTCACACTCTTGTTACGATTAATTGTAGTGTGATATCAGTCGAAAATTACTGAGAAAACACGCGACAAAACAGCCGAAACAATTTACGAGCGGCTGAAGTAGACTGTGAATAAAAAATTGAAACAGTGTGGTTTCACAAAGATAATTAATTTAGATGATATATTAGGAAGTGCAGCTGTGGATCTGAGCTGACGCACTAGGTCTGCGCGGCGCCGGAAGGTAGGTACCAGGACAACAAAGAGTCAAACATACCTCATCGTAACCGTCCCCTCGTTCCTTCTCGGAGAGCGGCCGGCATCGCACCAGCACCTTCACAGACTCGTTGAGAGCCGTCCGAGGACGGGCAGACTTCTCCATCGTCGACCACAAGCCCTCGACACAACACAACACTCAAGTCAGCGATATCGATCCATGGGGGTGGAGGGTGCAGGCATCACCTGTTCCAATCGATCCAATATAACTAGACACACATCCACCAGCCGCCGTATACACCAATAAATAAAACAATTAAGACTAATATAAATTAAAACACACGATTAAAATATTTAGAAACGAAACAATGATAATAAAAATTCGAAAATTGTCTTGCAAATGTTCACGAAAATTCACAAACGACCGCCACAAGCGGACATTTTTCTTCGACTGACAGTGACAGAGAGAGAGAGTGAAAGAGAGACAGATATTGACGACATTGACGTTGACAAGTTCATGATAGGTGTTGCAAGAATAAATAAATCGAAAAGGATGGTAGAAACTGACAATGCTCGTTATCAATTCTAATAGCCGCTCCAGACACTCACGGGAATATCGAACGCTACGTAGAAATTCGCCATGTGAAAAAAAGCGACTGTGAAATTTTAGGAATGTTGAAATATGCGAATTGGAAATACGCTACTGTGAAAAAAGCTTTTGGGAAAATATATTAAACAAATCGTCGCGCGAGGTCTGCGGCCGCGAAACTTGTAGTCATCCATATGCGCAACCTTCACATCTCAGCAGTCTATTTCGCATTCTCGACAAGGATGGACGGCGACACCACAACTGCTGCTGCGACGCTTCTTTGCGCTTCGGCAATTTATAATTACGCCAATAATTAGATTGTCTACTAAAACAAGCTGCAGTGCTCTAATATGTTGAGATAATTTTGATTTCCTGTACATTTCCGCCAATATTTAGTTTGTCTACTAAAACACGCTGTACTGCGCTAATATGTTGAGATAATTTTGATTCTAGCATTTCCTGCCAAATTATGGCCGACCCAAGTGTGGCGCTAGCTCGAGTAACATAACCTAAGTTTATGACTAGTGTTTGTTATTTTAACAGCTCATGAATAAGACATTCGAGTAGTGTAAACATTTTTTTGTAAACTGAGACTCATGTACTATCATACACAGCTTGAAACATGGACTAAGAAAATTAAATAGAGTAGGTAAACATATTTTTTTTTTAAAGTAATTCGATGACGTAGTAATTTTATTGTTTTAAACCATTCTACAAATGAAAAAATTATAAACTCGCGTTATGTTCATTAAAAGTATTTCATTAAAAAATATTTCAATTCACGTAAACCGCGCCAAAAACGCGTTACGTTACCCACCACTTGAGATTCGAATCACTTTTTCTAAGGCTGTGATTGGCTGAATCTAATGATTTCCTACTTTAATTGAAACTTTGTTCAATCAGAACGAGATCAAACATGGCAAAAGCATAAAGTACTATGAAACAACAAGATTTTGTCGAGTAGAGAGCACGCGTTCAAACATGGACTAAGAAAAATAAATAGAGTAGGTAAACATAAAAAAAATATGTTGGAAAGTAAATCGATAACGTAAACATTTTATTATTTGAAAACATCATTTAATCATTACTACACATGAAAAGACTATAAACTCACGCTATGTTCATTAACAGTATTTTATTTAAAATATTTCAATTCACGTAAACCACGCGAAAAACGCGTCAAAAACGCGTGACGTCACCCGCCACTTAAGATTCGAACCGATTTTTCTAAGGCTGTTTCGCAAAATCTAATGATTTTGTACTTTTATTGAAGAAACGAGAACGAACGAGATCAAATACGGCAAAAGCATAAAATGCTATATGAAAAAAAAAGTATTTTCTCGAGCAGAGAAAGCGCGTTGTTTTCCGCGCGGCGGCGGCTGGGATGGTAGAGGATGGCCAGGACGCATTCTACGGGGTAAAACGTTCGGGGATAGTGCGCTATACCAATCGCACTCAAGCGGTTCTAGGCACTAACATACGGTGATGGAATACATCGTGAGGAAACCTTAGCTATGGCGATGGCTTAGCCCCCTCTTACGCAAAATGTGCCTCTGCCACCCAGTATGGGAAAAGTCTATAAATGTCAATTCCATTTCGTTTTCGTTCGTTCGTTCCAAACTCATTTTACACGTCGCATAATTCGCAGAAACACACAACCACCCCGTGGCACTTGCTAGTGAGCAACTGAGCCGCCCGCGAATGTGGAGAGGTGTCCGTTCGCGCCTTACGGGATCCTTTGACGCGCGCGGGACAATAAACTGACAAGCAAGTTGCGGGAACGAGGCGTGGACGCTACGTTTCTCGCGAAGAAGTTGCGTGCGAACGGCCTCCACCCACAGCTCCACACGCACGTATCGCGATTCGCGGCTTCGCGTCGCGCGCGAAGCGACGTGTGCTCGTCAGAGTAATTGTATTCTGTGGACGTGTGGAGCTAGCATGACAGCAAAAAAACAGTAAACAAAACAGCGTTTTGCTGCCTACTTCTTGAATTTTTGCTAAGATGTAATGAAATGTGTTTTTATTCACCCTAGTTTTATCTATTAAGTACCTACCTAGCTAGATAGGCACCTAATTTCCTTCCTAATATGATTGTCGCGAAATAAAAACCGAGTGAATAAAATCTTAGCCTCAGCCATGCCTCAGCATTAGTCAGCATGGTAGCTCAATGGTCTCAGCGAGGTCTCAGCACAGCACGCCTCAGCTAGAGAAGCAACAAACGCACAGTTCAGCAAGTTTTTCCTAAGTTTATGTACCTACTCTTTGGTTGGTTTTTCCAAAACATTGCGTGCGCGAGCGAATCTGACAAGCAAGTGACATTAAACAGATTGTTTATATACCTACTCTTTGGCGAATCCTTCCGGCAGACCGGCACGAGAAGAGAAGCCAAATATTTAATGTACTCTGTGAGAGAAGCTTATTATTTATTATTGAAGAGAAATTGAGGACAGGAACTGAGAAAAGGAAAACAACCCAATAATGTCCACAAACATCTCCATTGTACTCAAAAGAGCCAGTAAGGTTTACCATGAAGGAGTAAGTTCACTTCAACATTAATCTGTAAGTATTATTTCAAATGAACTGCCCCTGATGAAGATGTGTGTACCAGGAGATCATAGTTGGCGTGGTGGTGGTGGAGGGCGCCGGTGACGTGCGGCACGAGGGGCTGACGCTCCTCATGGAAGGCTGCGTCAACCTTCAGCTCAGCACCAAGAATGTCGGCATCTTCGAGGCCTTCTCCAATAGTATCAAGGTGATGTCATTACCAGATCACTGTCAGACCCTTGAGTCCTCTACTGCTTGGTATATAAAATAAATATCCTGTTGTCAAAACATTACCTACCCAAACATTCTTATTCTTACACTTAGTAAGTCTCCAATTGCAATAGCAATACTTTTAGATAATAAAATCCACTGTTAAATAAAATATACACAAATACCATTAATACATTAAATAATCAGAACACCCTTATGTTTACCTTTAAACCATGTTGTTTCTGAAATATGCTTTCTGCATGTGGATAGATAACAAGTAGGAGGTCCCTTGAAGAGGCACCTACATACTTCACAACAATAAAAACTGACTACACACAATACTTCATCTCACAAACACATCTATAACTTCCAGCCAATAACCCTGCTCAGTACAGCAATAGAGCTGGCACCAGCCGGCAAGATTCCTGCGGGAGTCACCGAGATACCGTTTGAGATGCCCCTGCAGGCTCGACAGACTGTCTCCCCGGGTTACCCGGGCCTTCTGGAGACGTACCACGGAGTGTTTGTGAATGTCATGTACACACTAAAGTGCAGCATGAAACGGTCGTTTCTGAACAAGCCGCTGAACACTAGCTGCCAGTTCTTTGTGCAGTATAGACCGGTATGTTTGTTAGTCTTGTAGTATAGTCTATTTGTGATATGAATGCAGTAAAGTCATCACTGTCGGTGGCCTAGCCAGGCCCTGTAACCAATCAAATTGTTTCCAATTATCAAGCCAAGTTCACAGTGACCAGTTGAAGGCAAACAAACAAACGCGAAGGTTGTGTTCTGTCCTGTTAATGTGTGTTAACAGATTTAAATTTCACTGCATTCTTATCACGAATAGACTGTAGTTAAATGCTGCATTACGAATCATTTACAATTTGACATGGTGGAAATGCATCAAAAAAAAAATTTAATTTATATCTGCAGAGGTAAGTTTTAAGCAAAACCATTTTGACGTTATTTACACTCTTAAACATTGATTCCAGACTTCCAGTATTGTGACAAGCTCGGATAATTTACGAAAACTATGACCTGCTTGCTCCAAACTCAAACTCAAATGTTTATTGCAATTTGTCTAAGTGCTCCTCATAGTATTAGCAGACATAGATGCCGATAACAAAACATGTCATGAATCCCATGTGTTGAACATGTGTTTTGAGAAACAACCTTCATATCTCCAAAGCTGTAGCATAAATAGAGCTTGAATAACTGGCTAAACAGGCGCAACTATATCTCGGCCACTGAATTGATCTTAATAAAACATGTTTAACAACCATTCAGTCTACCCTGCTCTGCTACCATTTACAGAAAAATCCGTCCATTCATTTGAAGGGCAAGACAGACAGACTCTTACTTCTGAAACTCTATGGGATGGGATGGGACACAAGATTTTCCGAGTGTGGGAACTATGGACAGATCAAACACCATTAGAATTTATTTGTAAAAATCCAGCAATAATACCTTTCCGTGTACCTTATACAAAGGGTAACTTATGTACCTACTCCTAAAGTAAGTATAACTGATATTATAGTATCTGTGGTATAACATTTTTACTAACTACATATATAATTTCAATTTGCTATGTCCGCAGAGCTCGCCTCCACCCACCAAGCCGGTCCGCTGCGAGATCACGCCAGCCAGCATCCGCGCGGGCGAGGGCGCGGGCGGGGGCGGGGGCGGGGGTACCGGCGCGGGCGCGCGGGGAGTCATGCCGCACTTCCAGGTGTATGCGGAGATCGACTCCACAGTATGTGCGCTAGACGCTCCCATCACTGGGAAGGTAAGTCTTCATGGCTTCATGCAACATGCTATGCGCTCAAGACCACGAGACGAAGGAAAGCAGCTTATTGGAAACGAACAATGTGCCGAGGTCGTAACTGGCTATATTTCGACACGACTATGCTTATACCAGCCACCTGTATAGAAACAGGCGTTTGTGACACTATTATAATTGCTAGAGTTCCCCCGTTTTTTTCAGTTACAAATACAAATTAGGGTTTCACATGCTGCTTACAGACTCCACACCAGGAATAACCTGTCTCATGAAGTCCTGGCTAATTGGAAGTTTTAAGTATAACAGTATGTATGTATTTCGTTTCAAGTTGCGCGTGGACTCGTGCTCGGTGGGCATCAAGTCTCTAGAGCTGCAGCTGGTGCGCGTGGAGACCTGCGGCTGCGCGGAGGGGTACTCCAGGGACGGTGAGTCAGCGCCCAGTGGGGGGATCATCAAGTCTCTAGAGCTGGTGCGCGTGGAGACCTGCGGCTGCGTGGCGGGGTACACCAGGGACGGTGAGTCAGCGCCCAGTGGGGGGGGATCATCATGTCTCTATAGCTGCAGCTGGTGCGCGTGGAGACCTGCGGCTGCGCGGCGGGGTACTCCAGGGACGGTGAGTCTGCGCCCACTGGGGGGATCATCATACCCATTCCACCTCAAAAAATTGGTTGTCTGTAAAGTCGGTTTACGGGCTTAATTCTTCTCTAAAGCGCCAATCCATATGGTCCTCGTATCCATTGAGATCCTGTGGACCGGATCATATCGTCGGATCATCGAGTAGATTCATCAGGCATTTGTGGGCTTAAGTAGCCAATCTTCCTTCCTATTGAAGATTCTCGCACAATTTACATTGCAGGCTTGTTATATTATATTATAATTATAATATAATATAACCCAGGCCCCCCAATATTATAATTATAATTTTATAATAAAACAATTATGACTTCGGTATAACCAGTGATTCATGCAGCACACTTACAGGAAGCACCACGTTTCTTTGGCTCTTAGCGATATGATATGACTGGATATGACTAACCCTATGCGATAAAAAGAAGTCACACATGTCTCTCTTTATCGCATGCGTGCGCGCATGCATGCTTTAGTGTATGCATACACTGAGGTGGGGTAAGAGAAGAAGGTAACAACTCGCTCAAATATTACAATACATAAAGTCGTCCTTCCCCCGCAGCGACGGAGATCCAGAACATCCAGGTGGGCGAGGGCGACCCGCGCCGCGGCCGCGACCTGCCGCTGCACATGGTGCTGCCGCGCCTCTTCACCTGCCCCACCACCACCACGCACAACTTCAAGATCGGTGAGCTCTGAGCTAGTTCAGAGGACCTGTGACAGATGGCGCTGTAGGGATAAATTACATTTTGCCTGAAATCCTGCATCGCGCAAGTGATGCAGAGAGTTAGGTCACAATCGTGTTGTAGGTTACCGGTTACCAGACGATTGCATGGGTTATAAACGGTGTAGTCATTATTTATCCCCCTTACTAATAAAATATTGTGCGAGGTGAATACTGATGGTGCAACGGGACAGAGTTTTGAACATTATCTGCAATACCATCGTAGATTACTTGCTAACTAAATCGCCATTATTTTTTGGAACAACTCCGACCGACTTATTATTGCAGTGTAAGGTTTGTTTGCGCATAAATCATCGTTAAGTTAGTGTTAGGTATTGAAGCGGCTGCGCCCGCGTATGCTTCCCTCTCTTTCTTAGAATAAATGCTCAGTGCGTATTCAGCTCGCGTGTGTATTACTTGTCTGTCCCCGACTGCCTCTGAGCACCTAGATATAACAGTTAGGTAATCATGTTTCTGTATTATTTACAGAGTTCGAGCTGAACATCGCCATTATATTCGAGGACGACTACTTGGTCACTGAGAATTTCCCGATTCTGCTGTTGAGGTGTCGGTAGTTGCTGTTAGTTCTCGCTCGCACGGATGAAGGGCGGACCTGGAACTATTATTTACCAATCTGTTGTAAATATTCAAAACATTTTACTATCGATAAACAATGTGTATATTAAGTATGAACGCGCAATGAATGTTATTATTAAAAAAAAAAACTTGGAGTTTCTGTTTGTAATCCCTTCATATTTTTTTTACGGACAACATTTTTATTTTGGTAGAAATTCAGAATCGGGATATGGCCACACCACCATTGACATGACAGCTGACTTTTGTTTAGATTTTGCCTCAGGATTTTGCGAAATAAAAAATCGCATTTTCTTTCGTTCGTTTCTTGAATTAAAATTACCTCTAATTTATAGTAAAAACCTAGAAACTACTACCATGTATCACTACACAAATGAATACATCCAGCCGATTTATCACAACGAGTATCAGCCGTGTTCTTACCTCGACACAAGAAGCACACATCATCCTGTGATTCACAACGAAACAAGTCAAATAGAGGCTGTAAACCCACAAATACCACCTCCCTTGGTAACTGAAAACGTGGCCAAGTTCTCGGCACATCTGCCCGAAGTGCCGAAACCGAGAACTTTAAAAGCTAAGAAAGCGTCGCCGTCGGGTAGTAGTAGGGGCCGGGCGGTGATAGATACGTCGCAGTTCACCATTGAAGAGAGGCTGGTGGCCGCGGTGTGGGTCCATGAGAGGAAGAGGACACGGAGCAGCATGACTCAAGTAAGACTTCATGTTAGCACAATACTAAATGTTAGACTTCTCTCATCATCAACCTATAAGGAACCACACTATTGAGTTAAGGACTTCCACGCCATTCAAGTCAATTTGTTTATTTGGGAACTGAGCCCACAGCACAATATAAAAAATGTACAGCACAATAAATAACTTATACCTAGGCCAATTAGGGGCTCTTATTATTATTATATATGTGAAGTGAAGAGTCAAGAATATGTTTTGTGTTTACCCCGCGCTATATCATCAGGCCTCCAAGCTGCTGGTCTGTCAACTGATCCTATGACCAAGAGAAGGCCAAAGTACTTCTTGTTTGTTTCTTTCTGTTGTGTAACCTATCATGAGCTTTGATTCAGGTCTGCTATCAATAGAAGTCTCTTCTAGCAATATTTGAAGCCATGACATGGAATTAAATATGAACTTATTGACATCCTTTGGTTTCACAGATAAATTGTGACTTCAAGAGAAGATTTGGTCGCGAGGCTCCGGCTAAGAACACTTTACTTGTGTGGGAGCGCAAGTTGTTTTCTACTGGAAGTGTCCACGATGCTCCCAGAACTGGCCGCCCAACTAACAGGTACAACACGTCTTGATGCCATTATCATTGTTAATTTGTTAGAGGCCTAATCTTACTTACTAATTGTTAATCACTTTGCTAATTTAGTTTTATAAAGTTGGAGATCAATTTGCCAATATGTTTAACTGATGATGCATTTTGCGCCTTTCAGAAGAACCCATGTGGATCAAGTAGCAGCATCAGTGAGCTCACAGCCATTGCTGTCACTCCGAGCTCGAGCCACCATCCTCCGAGTACCTCGCACCACCTTGCGGACTATACTGAACAAGGACTTGCCCCACATTGTCACTAACACTACAGTGGGGAAAGCACAGGGTTCTAATAATAGTAAAGTTAAGCAGAAAAAGGCGCAGAGACAGAGCAAAGCGCGTCTCACTGCGCCGCCCGCGCCCCTCGCACCCCCGCCTTACTTGTGAGTGACGTCGCATAATGAATCCCCAATTGACCAACTGGGACCACATTATGCAATCTGTGAAACTACGGAAGCTAGAATGGGTAGGATAGACAGTCCTAGCTTATGATGGCCACAAAAGTTACGCCGTCAGGAGAGGACTTGAGAGGAGGGTCAGGATTACAGAATACTCGGGTGCAGATGATACTCAAACATAATATTTCTCAATAAAATTTATTTCTAACATTCACTCTATGCATGGAGACCATGTTCTGATAAAAATACAAGAGTTTGGTGTGACTTGTACAAAATATAATCTTAAGACCAAGAATGCTGACATAAAATGTGAAATTGTCATATTAAATAATATCTACACATTAAACGTTTATTGATATGAATATTTACAAACATTGATTTAATAACAACATGTATATGCTACACTATACGATCGACACTTCGATCATTGGGATGAGAATGTCGCAGTAACAGACAGACACAAGTTACAGACTGATACGGTTAATTCAATATGAGAGCTTCTGCCTTTAATGGCTGTATTTAATCACCACGACACGACTTTTTGAATAACGGATGCATCTAAGTTCAACACAGAAATGGAGATTTGCGTATAGCTGTGTCCTTTACTTAAAAAGGTGGTATGATGTCGGTGTAGTTTCTGGAGGTATTGCGGATTGAAAACGCTTTAACTTTACGGCTAACGGCATATTTTTTTCAAAAGATCTAAATTATGATTTTCAATCACATTGCATTCAATCTTGTTGCTTCAAACTTCAAACAGTCTCACTTCGGTTCTCCTCAGTTCAACTTCTTCCTTAGACTAGCTAGACACGTAGACAGTCTTTCATTATATGTCGAGCTCCTTTTTGAGCACTCGATTCACTCTGTACTTGCTTCATCCGAATCTGGAAATAAAAATAATAGTTCATGAACGAATTTTAGCAAACCTTACATTCACATCCAAATCATTTATTGCATTAATGTGGTTGTGAAGTTCTTACAAATAGGTCCCTGCATTTCGCATTTACACGAGATCACAAGGATTGCCATAGTCACCCACATCAACGATGTGCAGAACAGAAAGTTAGGCATTGCATATTCATATTACTGAGGTTCCTGCGGCAGTGGAGCGGCGCATTACATACAGCTAGGGTTGCAACGTAAGCCCTATTTTGGAAGCGGAGGTCAACAGCTGTATCTACGCAGATGCGGATGTTAACGGAGGCGGACGGAGGTGTAAACAGACCCTCCCGCACGACTCTCCTACCGCAGAATAACTTATAGTACTATGTACAGGAGGTTCACTCCCGAACAAAAGTCAAGTTTAGGTGCAAAAAAATATTTGTCTATCCTACTGCATAATGATCGCATGCGAAATGGAAACTTATCGTATGACACGAGCGTTCATATTCCATTAGACACCGCTGACACGATGCCGATCACGCATGGTTGCGAATCGCACTCAGTTGTTTTCGGCGTGATTGTTTTCACGCGGCTAGCGCGCGCACCGAGAGCCGAGCGACAACCATGTGACAAAGACCGACTGGCGCGTATAGCCGGCCGTAGATACCGACTCAGCGAAGTGAAACCCCCCTGCTCCTACCCCAGGAACCTCCACGAGTGTGTGCGTGTGTGTGAGTACCGGTTCCCCCTCCGCGGCCCCGGTCCCCCCGGGCGGTGGGCGCGTGCAGCTCGGGCGCCCGCACGTAGTCGCGGCACAGCCCGTAGAAGCGCACCGGCCGCAGCGAGCGGCGCAGCGCCTTGAACCTGCCGCCGGGGCAACTGCAGTTAGTCACAGCACACTACACAAGCTAGAATACTATACAGAAGGGTGTAGTCATATTTTAAGGGGTTATTAAGGACATCATTCTGAACAACTTTCACTATAAAACCGATTTGATCAGAACAACTTTATTTTTCACTTCCCCATACTAATCAGCTGATCACCCAGTACAAAATGTATAGAGAAGTGAAAAATAAAGTTGCTCTG